>MU226283.1:1074871-1120982 GCA_018584345.1 Thuja plicata
GACCCCTTTCAACACATTGGAACTATCAAGTGTATCCCTAGGGGTCATGGGGACTTCTGAGGGGTCATAGTATGCCTTATCATGCGTTAGGACCCCTAGGAAGTGCCCATGACCCCTTTTGACACATTAAAAATCTCAAGTGTGTCCCAAGAGGTCGTAGGACCTCTTGGGACACACTTAATAGTTCTAATGTCTCTAAAGGGGTCATGGGAACTTCCTAGGGGTCTTAGTAAGCCTTATCATGTGTTAGGACCCCTAGGAAGTCCCCATAACCCCTTCCAACATATTGAAACAATCAAGTTTGTTCCAAGTGGTTCTACAACCTCTTGGGATACATCTAAGCATTCTAATGTGTCGAAAGGGGTCATGGGGACTTCCTAGGGGTCCTAGTACACCTTATCACGTGTTAGGACCCCTAGACAGTCCCTATGACCCCTTTTGACACATTAGAACACTCAAGTGTGTCCCAAGATGTTGTAGGATCCCTTGGGACACAATTGGGTGTTCCAATGTGTTCTAAGGGGTCATAGAGGTACCTAAGGGGTCATGGTATACTTTATGACACATTAGGACCCTTAGGAAGTCTCCATGACCCCTTTCGGCACATTGAAATAATCAAGTGTATTTGAAGGGGTCCTACGACCTCTTGGGACACACTTGACCATTCCAATGTGTTGAAAGGGGTCATGGGGACTTCCAAGTGGTCCTACTACACTTTATCACGTGTTAGGGCACGTAGTAAGTCTCCATGACCCCTTTCGATATATTTGAACACTCAAGTGTGTCGCAAGTGGTTGTAGAACCCTTTGGGACACACTTGATTGTTACAATGTGTCGAAAGGGGACATGGAGACTTCCTAGGGGTCCTAACACATGATAAAGTGTAAGTTAGGAACCCCTAGGTCCCTCTATGACCCCTGAGAACATGTTGGAACACTCAATTGTGTTCCAAGGGGTCCTACGACCACATGGGACACACTTGATTGTTCCAATATTTTGAAAGGGGTCATAGAGACTTCCTAGGGGTCCTAACGTGTGATACGGTGTACTAAGACCCCTATGAAGTCATCATGACCCCTTTTGACACATTGGAATGCTCAAGTGTGTTCTAAGAGGTTGTAGGACCCCTTAGGACATACTTGATTGTTCCAATGTGTTGAAAGTGGTCACGGGGACTTACTAGGGTTCCTAACAGGTAATAAGGTTTACTAGGACCCCTAGGAAGTCCCCATGACCCCTTTTGACACATTGGAACTCTCAAGTGTGTCCCAAGAGGTCGCAAGACCCCTTTGGACACACTTGATTGTTCCAATGTGTTGAAAGGGGTCATGGGGACTTCCTAGGGGTCCTAACGCATGATAAGGTGTACTAGGACCCCTTAGGTCCCTGTCTGTGACCCCGAAGAATACATTGGAACACTCAATTGTATCCTCGGGTGTCACAGAGGGACCTAAGCGGTCCTAGTACACCTTCTTATGCGTTAGGACCCCTAGGAAGCTCCATGACCCCTTTCAACACATTTCAACACTAAGTTTGTCCCAAGGGGTCATACAACCGTTTGGGACACACTTGAGTGTTCTAATGTGTTCTCGGGGGTTACAGAGGGATCTAAGGAGTCATGGTACAATTTCTCACACGTTAGGACCCCTTTCGAAACCTTTTGGATGCCTTATAGTGGTGTAATTAACCTATATATTAATATGTCCTATATAATATATATTAAATATATATACTATACTTTATTTTAATATATATACAACAATATTTTATATAATATATAATACATATCATATTGAAAATATTATGTGATATATTGTAAAATACATATTAATATATAATGTATAAAATAATATATAATATATGATATATAATGTAACATTTAATATTATTATATATTATATAATATTTAAAGTAAAATATATATTATATAATATTTAATATATAATAGATATTGTATAATATTTAACATATAATATCTTATATAATATATATATATATATGTATATATATATATATATATATATATAATTTTTGATATATAATATATCCTATGAAGGATTGAGAAATGGGAGGGAGAAAGGGGTTGGAAAAAAATTAAGAGGGAGAAAGGGGAGGGAAAATTTAAAAATAAAAATTTTGCCGGCCTTTTTGGGTACCCAAAAATATCGGGTAACCGATTAGGCTCGGTATTGCATTTTACACCAAACCTACATGGTCAACTCTACAAATGTCACAAAAACGTGGTTTCCCCTGTTTCTCAAAGTTCTAAACTTCGACCATGTAGATGACACCTTTTTTTCACCCAAATTTGATGAAATGCAAAGGGTATCTTAAAGAGATTATCAAATTTATATCAATATAATTGCTATCAAATTTTGAATTCTGTAAGTAATTATTAGTTATTTTCCAATTGAGTTACCTCTAAAGTTCTGATTTATATACTAATTGAAAAATGGCTATAACTTTCAAATGGTATAACATTTTTGAAATCTGAAAAAATCTTTCACATTCTATGCTTCGCTTACCATAAGGGAATTTTTTTTTTGAATTTTGTAAAGTTTTTAATGAGTTAAGGTGGTTAGACACATGAGTTTTTTTATTTCAAAAATATTGTAGCAGAAAATTCATAATTAATTATTTTTTTGGAATAAAATTATAAAAGAATATGCGTCACATCCGGGCATGAGTCTAGTAATTATATACAAAATCTTATAAAAAAATATTATCATCTGATTATGATTAAGGTGGTCAGACATACACCTACTTCTTATTTTTTCCTGAAATGTTGTTACTGCTGCATTGAAATCTATACTTTTCACCAATAATATTAAATTTTTTTTTAGAAAAGGCCTAGTAGTTTTGAAACTATATTCAATTTCCTACAGATTCTATTCTTTCAACTTTTTGATATTAGGTTGATAGCTAGTTCAAATTTTTAGGTCAAGTTGACTAACCCTGATTTGCTAATTTTTCATTGCCACTTAAGGGCATAGTTTGGCCCCTCATGATCTTGCACATACCCAATTATTGGGGTTAAATGGGTTTACAAGACCAAGACAAATTTTGAAGGAAAAATAGATAGGCATAAGGCTCTATTGGTGGTCAAGGGGTACAAACAATAGTTTGGTAGAGATTATGATGAGATCTATGCCCCTGTTGGAAGAATGGAAACCGTGCATGTTGTCATAGAAATTTCAACCCAGTACAAATGGAATATATGTTAAAATATATGTGAAATCTGTGTTCTTGAATGGAGAGTTTAAAGAAGAGGTTTATGTGGATCAACCACCTGGTTATGAAGTTCTTGGTCAAGAAGGTAATATGGACAGGCTAAAGAAGGCTCTTTATGGGCTGAAGCAAGCTCTATGAGCATGGTACAACATGATTGACTCATATTTGATGAGCAATGGATTTTGAAAAAGAAATGGAGAGCTGACTCTTTACATCAAGGCAATTGATGGTAATATTTTAATTATTTTCTTGTATGTTGATGATCTAGTCTTTACTGAGGATCATGATTTTGTCATTGTTGATTTTAAGAGGCCATAGAAAGACAGTTTGAAATTTCAAACTTAGGTCTCTTGAGATATTTTATAGGCATACAAATAAAAAAAATACATGATGTTATTTTCATCTCTCAAGAAATATATTCAAATAAGATCTTTGAGAGATTTAGAATGCAAAGTAGCAAGCCTACCCCAGCACCAATAACTGTAGGTCTTAAGTTAAGCAATAGATATTGCAACAACAATTTGAATTTGACCTTGTATAAAATTTTGGATGGAAGTTTGATGTATTTAACAAAAACTAGGCTGGATATAATGCATGTAGTAAGTTTGATTTACAAATTCATGGAAACTCCAAAGGACTCCCATTGGCAAGAAGGAAAGAGAATCTTGAGGTATGTGAATGGCACCAAAGGATATGGTATTTTGTATATTGCAGAAAATGATTTTGGGCTCATTGGATAAACTGATTGTGATTGGGAAGGAAGTTTGGATGATAGGAAGAACACTTCCAAATATGTTTTTCATATGGGTTCATGAGTAATCTTATGGGATTCTAAGAAGCAACCTATATTTTATTAATCCAGAGTAGAGGTTGAGTTTATAGTAGAATTTCAAGTTGTTTGGCTAAGAAGGATCTTTGCAGATTTCAAGGAAGAACAAGAGGATGGAACCATAATATTTTTGGACAACCACTTCCTGAGGTAGGTGCCTTGATTTAGTGTTTTTTATTGAGAAATTCATGTTTTTATAGGGAAGTTTGACCTTGACCAAAAAAAGTCAACCCTGACCCAGTTATGTCAACCTTGACCCTTGAAGGTCAACCATAACTAGGAAGGTTTTGTACTTTCTAGGGATAAGGTTTACCCTGGCCCAAAAAGGTTGACCCTGGCCCAAAAAGGTTGACCCTGGCCCAGAAATGTCTACCTTGACCCTAAAAATTCAACCTTGAGCCAAAAAGGTTGACCCTAACTAGGTCAAGTGGGAAATTTAGTTGTTTGATGATAGATTATTTATATGCTATTTTTTGTGCTGACATGATCTTGTTCATCTTCGAGAGCACCCCTTTGGAGGGCTTCTACTGACTGTCAAAAATAAATTGTCTGAGCTACATCAGGATGAGATACAACTATTGAGAGATGTGGGATTGTACTAGGTAGCAATCCTACCATAGATGATGCTCCATAGGTCCATGATATCAGCCATGATAGAGAGGTGGGATGAGGACACTTGTTCCTTCCATCTTACATCAGGAGAGATCACAATCACATTGGAGGATGTGTACAAGATCCTACGACTTCCAGTCCTAGGCAAGCCTGTTAGAATGAGAGTGTAGAGGGTTCCTCCTGAGGTGTTTGCAGATGGAGAGTATTGTTTTGGATGAATACCACAGATGAGGACCCGATCGGATCAGATCACTCTATCAGTCATACTAGAAGGTCTGACACCCTTGGTACAGAGAGTGATGCTATGTATACTCTCTTTAATTGTAATACCCAACACAAAGGGTATAGTTTTCTTAGCACCATTCACCCATCTAGTACAGAGGATGGAGAATGATAGGATTGTTTTCTCATGGGGCCGCAGCATGTTAGCCCATCTTTACCATGAGTTGAGTCAGTTAGTGAGATTTCAATGGGAGAGTCTTATGGTATGCACCTTGCTATGGGTTTGGATGTTTGAGCATTACACATGTACAAGAGCACAGGGTGTTCCAGTGATGGTAGATGCAAGCACACTGAGATATTTTGCATATCCACTAGCAGATGTCTGGAAGTACAGAGATATCCTCTTTTGGAGGGTATGCTTTGATCGTATACCAAGTGTGGATGTGATATGGAGGCCATACTATTGGATGATAGGATGGCCAGATACTTGAAAGTAGTTAAGACACTTCCAATAGCACAAGCTGCTAGAGGGTCCTACTAGTCATGTAGTGATGCCATATTATTATGATAGAGTTATGAGATACTTTGGTTTGACACATGGAGTCCCCAAGATAGTACCTCGGTATGGATATTTGAGGAGGTACTATTAGAGACCCAACGCCATACATTGACCTATAGTAGCAAATATTATTGATGGCGATACAAATGAGACCGAGGATATAGAGGTAGATCCCAATGTATCTCATTCAGGTGTGAGAAGAGAGTACATTAGATATTGGAGTCTATAGGGGACCCATCCAATCTTCCCTCATGCCTACCCTAAAGGTGATCCAAGTCTTTCAAAGAGGACACACCAAGGTGGTGACACACCAAAGGAGGAGCATGATTAGAGAGATGTGGAGGAGCCCATCCCCGAGGGAGATTTCATGGAAGAGGATAGAGCAGAAGAGAGAGCGGATGAGGGATCATGAGAGAGTAGATGAGCGGGCATATGAGAGGGAAAAGGATATGCCTATAGGTGGTAGTATAGATGCAGATGATTAGACTATCCATGCTATATCATTGAGATCGCGACGACCTCCCCGTGCACATATAGAGACACCACCACCTAGACCTAGATGCAGTGAGTGAGGAGAGGGTAGTCACTCCATGCCCTGACCATCTAGATCCTTTGGTGATACCCAAGAGGGAGATCTAGGTATGATTTATGTAATAGATTAGAATATTTTAAGTAAATGTTTTGCTAGAAGAAGTACTAAAAGATAGATATGTTTGAATTCTACAGCTAGCATAGCAGAGTGGAGGAGCTTTGTATTTGAGGTTCTAAGGGATACCTATTTATCCTACCAACTACTAGTTAGTGAGCGAGAGTCCCTTATAGGGAAGAGAGATCCTGACCGACATGCAGATATTTTTGCATGTGCCTATCGAGAGCTGAGGTTGTGGAAAGAAAGAGAAGATAAATTGATGGCTAACCTATAGAGAGCTCATGAGAAAAACTATGAGATGAGCATATCAAGGAGTCACATACGCACTACCATGTCAAGATCTTCAGCTTCACACCATAGAACAAAGAGAGCTGGGAGCCACCGACCCTCAGAGCGTAGAGATAGAGATTGATAGCCATGGCATATGTGCCATATGTACAAAAATCATGGATATTTATATATGAAAATTTTTTCTTGCCCAGTTAGTTCTATGATTGATTACTTGTTCTTTTCATCAATGCACAAAAAATTAACATAAAGATAGAAATAAAATTGATGTATAAATGTATTCAAATCACATAACCTACCAAATAGACATAACTATTCTTATAGGGAATACATAAATACATGAAGAAAAGTTGATGTATTAGGGGTAATAACGTTTGAGATGGATAATATTAATAGGTTCCTGAAGGGGAACACCATTCATATTAGCAATCCTATAAGAACCTGAGGTAAAATCCTCAATTACCATGAAAGGTCCAAACCAATTAGGGCTAAATTTCCCTTCTTCACAAGTCAAAGCATTCACATTCCTTTGATTCTCATATAAGACTAAATCACCTATAGAAAATCATCATTTAATGACCTTATGATTATAATATTTTTGAAGTGATTTATGATAACCCTTAATATGTTCCAAAGCATTTATTCATTGTTCATCCAACATTTCTAATTCTTGTAATTGTTGTTCCTGGAAAGTATCTTTATCAATTATCTCATGAAATGAAACACGTAGAGAAGGTATTTCTAATTCTAATGGCATAATAGCATCAGTACCATAACCAAGATTATTAGGAGAAGTACCCTTGGCAGTGTGGACACTAGTCTTATAAGCCCATAAAGCGTAAGTAAGTTGAGTATGCCAATCTTTCGCATGCTTATTACCTATTTTTCTAAAGATTTTTTCAATAACTTAGTGTGATGCTTTGGCTTGACCATTAGATTGAGGATAGTAGGGAGTAGAAAATCTATGTTGAATACAATATTTCTCCAAGAATTTTGTGACTTCCTTATTCTTGAAAGAAGTGCCATTACTTGTAACTGTCATTGAAGGAATACCAAATCGTGCTATAATATGATTAAGAATAAAATCACAAATAACATCCGTAGTAGTAGAACAGAGAGGAATAGCCTCTACCCACTTCATAAATTAATCTATAGCTGTGAGGATGTATGTATGTCCTTGAGAAGAAGCTGGTGAAATTATTCCAATAAGATCAAAACCCCAAATGCTAAAAGGCCACGAAGCAACTTGATTACAAAGCTCACGAGTAGGAGCATGAATCAAATTACCATGTTGCTGACACTGAAGACACTTCTTAAGAAATGTAAAAGAATCTTGTTCTATTGTTTTCCAATAATATCCCATCCTAAGAAGTTTATTAACTAAATATTTCCCACCAAAATGTCCCCCACAAGAACCAGAATGAGATTTCGCTAAAGCTATCGAAACTTCGGTTCTACTAAGACATCTTAATAGAAAACCATTAAAAGAAAATTTGTAAAGGGTGTCACCCAAAATGATATAACATGTTGCAAGCTTCTTAATAAGGTTATGCATGTTCCTTGTTGTCGATTCAGGAAATGTATTGTCTTTCAAAAAATGAAAGATATGCCAATACCATTCATCCAAATGCAAGTTAAAAAAATCAACAGTAACCTTATTATAAGTTTCAGGGTGTTTAAGAGTGGGTATAGTAAATTGGAAGTCTTCAAAAATATTCTTGAGACAAACCAAAGAAGATGCGCTTGCCATGGCGTCTACTTGTCGATTATCTTTCCTAGGTAGGTTTTGAATTGTATAAAAAGAAAATTGTGAAAGAATATCAAGAGCCAAATCATTATACTGTGACATTTTATCATTCTTAGTCTGATAACCCCCTTTGATTTGTTCAAAAATCAATTGCAAATCTCCATAAATTTCCAAGTTTTTAATATGACGGGATGAAGTTGCCCGTAAGAGAGCTATAAGAGCTTCATATTCCACAATATTGTTAGTACAAGGAAAGGCCAATTTATATGACATAGGGATTGGTTTCTTTGTAGGAGGGACGAAGATAATGCCTACACCAGAACATGTTTTGCATCTAGAACCATCAAAATATAATTCCCAAACATCTTTTTGCTAAATAGATAAAATATTCTCACCAGGGAATTTTATTGAGGTGATGCTCATATTAGAATGAGGAAAAGGAGCTTCATCTAGATAATCAATTAAGGCTTGTCCTTTAATTGAATTTTGAAGAATGAAATTAAGATCAAAATCTGTAAGTAGCATCACCCATCTAGCCGGACGACTAGAGAGATTAGTTTTTGAGAAAAGGTGCTTAAGAGGATCAAATTTAACAATTATATTTACCTCAATGTTCAATAGATAATGCCTAAGTTTTTGATAAGCATAAACTAAAGCCAAGAATTGTCTTTCTAAATTGGTATATCTTGTTTCATAGTCAAGTAAATCCTAACTGATGTAGTATACTGGTCTTTCCTTACCTTCGCTATCATGTTGAGCCAACAATGCACTCACAACATGGGAAGTAGCGGAAGTATATAAAGTTATAAGGGTTTATTAAATTGAGAAGGTTTCAAAATAGGAGGATTAGGAAGATACTCCTTAAATTGTTCAAAGGATTGTTTACATTCTTGGTTCCAAGAAAAAGTGGTATCTTTTCTAAGCAAGGAGGTGAAAGGAACTGTTTTATCAGCTAAGTTAGAAACAAAGTGACAGATAGATTGTAATTTTCCTTGTAAACTACATAATTGAGAAATATTCTTAGGAGGAGGCATATTAACAATAGCATCAATATTTTCAATATTGACCTCTATGCCTCACTTAGAGATTATAAATCCTAATAATTTACCAGAATCAACTCCAAAAGAACATTTCTTAGGATTTAATCTCATATTATAACTCCTAATCCTTTCAAATATTTGTCTTAAAATAAACACATGATCCTCTCTTTGTATAGATTTTGCCAAGATGTCATCTACATAATCTTCTAGAATCTTATGGATGTAATCATGGAAAATCAAGGTCATAGCACGTTGATAAGTTGATCCCGCATTTCTTAATCCAGAAGGAATCATGACCCAACAAAATGTTCCCCAAGGTGTGATAAATGTGGTTTTAAGTTGATCTTCAATAGGAATAAAGATTTGATTATAACCTAAAAAACCATAAATAAAAGATAATAAAGCATGAGCCCATGTCAAATCCACAATCATATCAATATTGGGTAAGGGAAAATCATCTTTTAAGGATCGTTTATTTAAATCTCAAAAATCAGTGCACATCCTTATCTTATTCTCTCCTTTAGAAACAACCACAATATTAGAAATCCATTTAGAGTAATCAATAGAACGCATGAACCCAGCACCTAATAATTTTTCAATTTCACCTTTAACTAACAAAGCGATGCCTAGTTCATCTTTCAGATTTTTTGTTTCACAGGTTTGACATTAGTTTTAAGAACAATATTGTGAGTAACAATCTTAGGATCTATACCCAGAATATTTGAGTATGTCCAAGAAAATATATCCTTATATTCAAGCAAAATGGAAAGCAATTGATCCTAGTCATCTTGGCTCAAACATTTCCCTACTTTGATTGTTTTTTCAGAGTCATTCTCATTCATTTGAACTTTCATAGTCTCAGTTATTAACAAATTACTTTTCTTGGGGGAGTCCATTGGAAAAAGAGAAATATCTTGTTCATCACGTTCTCATAAATAAGCTTCATTATTCAAACAATAAGGCTTTCTCCTTTTATGATGAAACATAGGTATATCTTGATAAGCTCCTAAAAAGTTAGCTAGGGATTCATCCTCAGGAAAAATATCCAAACTAGGTTTTTGATCCATGTCAAGGAGAAGTGGATTAACCAATTTCAAATGTCCGTCGTAGATATGATTGACATTAAGGGGAAAATCTGATGGTTGTTTATAAGGATTGAATCCTATCCCGTAAGTATAATCATAAACTTCATTATCCAAGGGCACTTGTATACCTTTTTCATATTTTCCACATCCTTTCCCATTGAATCCTAATTTCCTAAGTAAATGATAACTAGAACCATATCTATTTGCCATATCAGATTGAGTTAAAGGATCGACATATGTCACTATGTCATAACAATCTAGTTTAATCATCTCAATTGTTTCTTCAAGAGAAGCAGCAACAAAGTTACTTTTTAATTCCCCAGAAAGTGGAGAAGGAATAAAGACTTTTTTTTCAAACCCATTTTGTTCCTTCATGAACTCTAGATCAGAAACTTTGTACTCTCCCGTAAAAGATGAATTAAAATCCAATGTTCCGCAATCATCTTTAGTCAAAGAAGAGGATGGAGATTCAAGTTGTTTAACTTCAGGAGGTTTCTCAGGCTCCTTACTTGGTTGTATGGGTTCATAAATCTTAGAATATTCTGCATTTAAGAAAGGATTTGGTGCATCATCCACATGTAATGTATACATCAAATTGTTATAGATGAACCTAGCCTTACGATGTAGAGTAGAAGGAATTGCATGCATAGTATATAAACAAGGTCTTCCTAACAAAATGTTATAATTGAGAGGTTGAAGCATGACATGAATAGGTGTGTGAAGAAGGACTGGACCAACTTTGATAGGTAGCGTAATAATACCCAAAGTTTTCTTTGCAATGTTATCAAATCCACGAATAGGGATATTATTCGGTTGAATGTTTGTAAGATCATCCTTAATAGACTTGAGAATATCAATGCTATAAACATTAAGCCTGGATCCATTGTCAATTAATGTTCTACGAATGATACTCTGATTAATAGAAACAACAACCATAAGGGCTTCATATTGATTCTGCACCTCAATAGAAGAGTTAGGAGGTGGAGCTGGAACAGTAGATAAAGATTTTTGTAATGCCTCATAATATGTAGGAGAAGTTTGAAGCAATTCCCATAAAGATATCTTAGCTGGAGTAACTGTAATTGCTCAACTAAGTCATACCCCTTAAAGGAAGAAGGTAACCTAGGTGCTTGAGGAAGCATAGGTTGAGAAGTAGGTAAAGAGGCTGGAACAGTAGGTTGAGGTTTATTCTGTGTGCGATAAGCATGTGAAACATAATCCGTACTGTCAAAGAAATCCAAAGGATCTTTAGGTTTACCCTTAATAGTTATTCTAGGACATCCTTCTACCATCATCAAAGGTTTAGGGAATAACATTCTAGATGCCTTAATTTTGCAAATAGTGGAACATGAAGGTAACCATGCATACATCCTATGGTAAAGGTCAATTGGAGAAGTTGTGGAGGACGATGAAATAGGAAAGAGATCTACGGGGATCTCATTCGAACCATTTTCATTCTCACTTCCATGTACCTCATTAAGGGAACTATTCTCTTGTACAATAAAATCTTCATAAAAGTATTTAAAACAAGAGTCATACATGTTGAAAACACAATAAAAGTACAAGCATGTCAACATTTTTGTGTTTTTAAAGAAATTTTATAATTTTTATGTATTTTTGGAATATAAATGCAAGAACATAAAATAAAACCTACTTCTATATGCATGCAAGATCTAATATGAAATGTAAATCTAACACCAAAGAGAAAAATTTGTCTATCACGGGTTCACCAAAATGTAAAGGGGAAAATATGTGGATAATCTGCTACATAGAGTCTTGCATAATAGAGATTCATATATATAAGAGATCAAATGCCATAATTTAACCTTTTACATTTAATTTGTATTTGATAATGGATATAGACTTGGAATTGAAAGAAAAGACTAATGGATTAAAATACCTACCTCACATCATAGAAGACCGGAAAATATCATTTTTAAAGCCTATGTTGAGTTTGTGGAAAATTTGAGACTAGATCTAGAATGGAAACACAGGGATGAACACAACCCAGAAACATTTTTCCATTCTAAAACAATTCTAATTTGTACCCTCAAGTCAATGTCACCATCGACCAAAGTTTTTGATTGCGCCCTAGGGCAGAATCAACCTAAAAAATATCAGACTAAAATTCTCTTTTCAGATCCCAAAAGTTTGTTGAAAAGGGTATCCGAATCTCCATCCTGAACCTGTACCTCCCAAAACAACACCTACAAATATATGAAAAAGAGGAGTTTTGGGGTGGCTATATAGGGTTTTTCCTTAGTCAAACCCCCATTTTGGTGATCTCCACCTCCACGAATAGCCAAATATAGTAGAATGTATGTGTGTGTGTTTCTCTTGGAAAGAGCTTTAAATGTGTAATGCCAAGATCTAATCCTCTAGATTAAAACCCTAACATGAATTGAAAATGAGAAAGCAATGCATAGATTTGAATATGATAAAGAAATAATACCAAGCCCCCAAGGCTAAAGTATTCCTACCAAACTCACAATCCATATTTTCTACCCCATGATAATATCTTTTAAATGCTTGAAGGTTAAAAATGGTAGATCCAAGAAGAAGGAAGCAAGGAAGAAGTTTCTCTTGCTCCATTGAAGATCTACAATGGCTTGTCCACAAAAATGCTTGTATGTCTTAATGCATCATCTGGTCTTGTCCATCTATATCATCCTCTTACTTTCTTGCATCATCATCATGTCATAATCTTAATTGCATCATGTCATCTTATGATTCTCTTTCATTTCCAAATGAAGGCAAAAGAGAGTGTTTATATAGAGATCTCAATATAGACCTCATAGGGTAATGCAAGGGACTCAAATTCAAATTTCACCTTGAATTATGGTCCAATTAAAATCACCAACCAAGGAGGGGATGTTTTAATCTGAATATTGGGGAAAACACTTCCGCATTTAGACCCGGGGACCTATTTTAAGTTTTAGAACCCTGATAGGCTCCATATTTGAAAGTGGGGACCACCACCTGACAAAGGTCAAGGATGACCTTGACCTTGACCTGATGTTTCAAGTAGGTCTTCTTGGAAAATCTGCAGGATTCCTAGGTCAACCAGGGACCTAGGAAGGTGAGAGAATACACCAGGATGTTGTATAGAGGCACAAAGGCCAGAGATTAAGTATGATGAAGATTTTTAGGAGATCCAATACATAGGTTCTACCCAAAAATAGAGTCATAGAAAAGGGAGATTAAGGAGGACCCTAACCCTAATTTCACCTAGAAATGCATAATCAAGTGCATGTGCATCCTAAATGCAAATCTAATATGAAAATGTACTAAACGAGGGTGCTAAACCTACAAAAATGGAAGTGCTTCCATTTTAAGATAATACACTAAGATGACAGAACTGGATGCGAAGATAAATGAAACCCTCCAGGGCCTTAAAGGACGACACTATGTGGTTTCCTTTTTCTATGTCCTTTTTAGTTGTCTAGTTTGAATTTTTTTGGTTGATGGATGTCTTCCTCCCCCCTCTTTTTTTTTAATTTTTATTTTTTTTGTTGTTGTTTTTGTTGTTGTTGTTGTTGTTTTTGTTGTTGTTGTTGTTGTTGTTGTTGTTGTTGTTCTTAAACTCTTACTTTGCTGTCTTGTAATCATTGGGTTTCGGGTCCCTGTAAAACCTAATGTTGGTTAATTTTCAAAACTTTACAATTAATCCATTTTGTTAGATAAATCAACTAATTTTTAATTTAAATTTCTAAATTGATTAGTTACATAATTAAAAATTAAGATTTTTACAATGATAAAGAGAGTTTTTGTATGATTATTTCTCACAATGTACTTAATGATGTCAATATCATTTGAAGTGATTTTTTTCACTCCTTGATTGGGTATCAAAATCCAATTGATATCTCTTGACCAGGTCAAATTATATGGAGAAATTTATGAAATATGTCTTATACTTAAAAGATAGATAAATATCTTAACTTTGATAAATCACTTAAAGTTTGAAGAGACTAAATACACTTGACTCAAGTTGTTTATAATAAAGGATTAAAACATGATATCCATTGTCAATTTTGATCCAAAATTTTAAAATTTGTGGAAGAATTAGACTTACAAACAATAAGGAAATAATAACAAATATGTACTTTATAGTTTAAATAGTGTTAAAAAAGTGTTTCAATTTAATTGTCTTAATACTCTATGAAATTGTTGCTATTTGTACAATTACAATTCATCAAAAAGAAATCCACATAAGAAATGTTGTAGCATACTCTTTGATAAGAGTTTTTGTAGTCTCTTAGAATTGAATTCAAACCAAAACAATTAAAAATTAGAAAAGTCAATCGTGCTTCCTTTAATTTAAAGGGGATTATTTTTTCAGAAATCTTATAGTATTACTAGAAAATTAAAACAATCATCTGAAAGTAGTAATGCTTTTAATAATACACCTAACTTTATTATAAATATCTATTTGTAGTTTGATTAGAATCTTAGTGATATAAATACGAGAATGGAATGTTTGAACATGTAATGTAACTATTTCCTATCTACTTATTTATGGACACCTTATTTTTGTTTATATAATAGATTACTGATGTATTTTAAATATAGATTATTTAAAAAAAAAAATTATTAATTTTTTCTCCCTTCATTAAAAGTTTAATTTTTATTATTGACTAAACTATTAATTTGTTTAGAAATGGTAATTTTAACTATTAAATTAGAACTTAAAAATTACTTTTTATTAAAAATATCAATTCCACTATTAAAATGGGAAATGTTATAGTTCAATTCTTCTATATGCATAAATGTAATTAATTTTATTATAAGTCTTTATTATCTTATATTCACACATTCACTATTGGTAATAAACGATTCATATTTATTATTTATAGTCTATTTGACCTTTATTAATAACTAGTTTATTTATTTTCACTATTTAAAATTTTATCTAGACTATTCTTTCCTAATCAACAAGTTTTACAATACTCTAGCCTCTGTGTTGGTCAAAACATAAGTTAGACACAATATAAAATATCTTAAATAATGTATCAAACATGAACAACAAAAATAAATATTTTTTAAGACATAATTATATATATTATTAATGCAATATAGAAGTTGCTTACATTCAAGTGAAATACAATCTCAATTGCTAAAACACTTATTCTAAATTTAAAAATTTAACTATTTATAAAATATTTTACAAAGATATATAATGTCTTTGTAATTCACAAATAGGACGTTACACACATAACAAGATTGAGAAAGATTGACACATATTTAATGAGATTGAAAATTTATTCTAAATACTTACAAAATACTTTATATAATCACTCAAACAATACCCAACAAACAATCCTAAATTGACCTACTCATATAGACTACCTAAAATGATACCTATCAAACAACACCCAACAAACAATCAGAAATTAAACCACTCATATAGAGAAGAGTAAATTGAGACCATTGAAACAATACCCAACAAACAAACTTAAATTGATCAGTCGCTAAAACCATGGACATGACAGAGTGAACTAAGACCATGGACATGTTGAAATATAATTTAAACCCCTAAAGGCAGGTGTCGAGCCTAAAATGAGGAATAACCACAAGCTAAGTCTAGGTCCATCAATCATAGCCAAATCCACTTCCACACTCCACTCAAAGCAGTGAAAGAACTGAGTGGAAAGAAAGTTGATGGTCATACTGGCCATGTTGGCCCCTGAGCATCCCCTTCATCCTACCCTGAAAGGCACCATATCAAACCACACTTTTTCCCTCACAATATCAATATCTTTCGCCAGAAACCTCTCCGGCCTAAATACCAGAGGACCGTCCCACAATGTTGGATCTCTTCCAGTGGCCCAAGCATTGATGATGAGTCTTCTTCTCGCAGGAATAAAGTATCCCCCAACAATATAATCTTCTGTATATTCATGTGGTCGAAGTAAGAGTGTTGTGGGGTATAACCTAAGAGCCATGCTTGCCACGTCACCCTCATTCACTATCATTTCTTTTCCCACTCTGGAATCAATTTCCTCCTGCATTTTCTTTTCCACATCAAGGTTTTTAATCATCAAACAACCTAATGTACTGGTTAATATTAAATGCCCAATACTTAAAAAAATATTGGCTTTGATGTTTTTCTCTATGATTTCCCTTCCTTCAAGATGTTCCATTTCCAGGAGCTCAAAAATGATGCTCCTAGTAGCAGGCTTGTGCTCATTCTCCTTGCACAACTTCCTCCTACGCTCCTTTATTACTTGTTTTACCACTTGGTCAAAATAATTGTGTACCTTTTTCAAGCATTGTCTTACACCTAAAATCCACTCCATCCATTCCAACCAAGGAACGACATCTCCTATATTGATGTCTGCCTCTAAAGCTGAAAGCTTTCAAAACATCTTCACTATCTCTTCACCGCCATTACCCAAATTAGCACCACCTCTATAGAAAGAGCATTTGTTACCAAAGAGGATTTTCCACATGGTTCCTAATGTATACATTGAAAACATGTTGGTGAGATTAACAGACATCTTTCCCTACTCAGACATGTCCCACACTGAACGAACAAAGAGATGTGTCTCTTCTTCTCTTACACATTTGAGTGACTCGAGCATTTTGTTGCTCAACAATGCTACCACACATAGTTTCCTCATGTGTATCAAGTAAAGTCCATAAGGAGACAATGTTGCATCCTTGAAATTATATCCAGTGTATTTCCCCACAGGAGTTAAAGGTCGACTGGCGAAAATCATATCTTGGGTTTTCAAGGACTCCTTCGCCATGCTAGAAGAAGAAACCACAACAGTGGAAAAAGAACCGAATTTCAACATCATAATGGGACCACATTTCTTACCAAGTTCATGAAGATCATGACAAGGAAGCATTGTTATCTTGTTCAGATTTCAAATGATGGGCCACAGAAATGGTTCAATGGGTAATCTCAAACTCAATTTATTTTTCCTTTGTACACTAAATCTAAACAAAACCCACAAGAAAACTAGGAGGGCACTTAGCATGGAGACTAGTGGAACATAAGTGTTGTTTCTTAATATGTTTGGTGCATGCAACGATGAAAAAAAATTAGAGAACAAAGCCATATTGAGTAAAGATGTAGGAAATAATTTCTCTTTCTTAGCTTTATACAACTTTTCTACTTTGTTTTCCTTAATTTAGGCTGATATATGCAAACAACATCAAATCCCAACAAAAAATAGAAATATGGAATCCATTTTGAAATATTAGAAAATACTCCACCAATTGAATATAAAAATACCCCATCAACCTATTTCTAATTAGATTAATAAAATAAATTTAATTAAATATAAATTGTATTAATAATAGTACTAAAATAAAATAGAACATAATAGATTATTAGATTCACCAAATCTAATTTTAAGAATAAAAAAGATAGTATAAATAAACTAGCAATCACACTATACAGTGCAATGGGCACGCTGAAGAGACATTGAAGTTGAATTAGAGATATAAAATTGGTCTATTATTTTTCATATATTTGTCAATCCTATAGGAGTTCATAACCTGAATTATAAAGACAAACCTAACTGTAGTCATGACATAAACCTAAACTATTATGCTAACTCTAACAATAATAAAGACCCTAACTCTAACACCATAGAATTGATATGGCCACTACCCTACTATTATAAAGGGTGGGTGGGGCCACCCTTAAAGAATATTGATTGTTCAGCTCCCAACTATGATTGTTCGGCTCCCAACTATAATACCCATCTCCAAGATTGGCCCCTACAATAATATAGAAGGGGGGCCACTATAGTTTAAGGGTAAGGGTAAGGGCCATCCTTCACCTCCAGGCAAGTGAATCCCCCAAGTGCCCCCTACCCCCTATATTTGAAGGGTAAGGGGCACAGGCAAGATAATTTGTTCACATAAACTAACCATATTCCCAAATCTAACCTCAATCATAAGCTTAACCCTAACCCTAGTCAAAATCATAACCCTAACCATATTAGTAACCATGACATAACCCCTTACCCTAACCATAATCCTTACACTAAATCCTATTGACAATCCTAAGCCCAACCTTAACTATAACCCTAACCCTAAACAAGATCATAACACAAACTCTAAATCCAATCATAATCCTAACCATGACATAAAACTAAACTCTCCTACTAACCCTAACCCAAAATTTTAACCCTAATCAAAACTCTAACCCTAACCATAATTACAAGCATGATATAAATCTTAAACCTAACCATAATTATAATCATAAACCTTGATCATATCTTTAATGATAATAGTAACAATGATGTAAACCTTAACTCTAACTACGCTCCTAACTATAATCATAATCATAACCCTGACCATGAACTCTAATCGTGATCAAAGGTCTAACTGTAACCATTAACCATAATGTAAACCATCTTAAGATAAATATTTTTCGTTAAATCTTAATCATTAAAAGATATTTTTGAGATGTTTAGGAAAATTGAAGTAGTTGAATGGTATAATAAATGTATGTGATAAAACAAACTTATAAGTAATAAAAACACATTAATTAATAAAAATGAAATTATAAAAACCTTACTTTTAAATTACAAATATTTCTATCACACACTAATAATTTATTTTTAAAATATCATATATTGTTTCAAATTGTGCAACAATCTCTTAAATATTCTTGAAATTGAGCTATTAAATTTGACTTATAAATAAATAATATATTAAAACTATTGAAATATTATAAGAAAAAGTTATATGGAGGATGAAAGTAATTTAAATAAATAAATAAATATTGAGGATGAAACTAATTAGTGTCATCTTTAAATTAAATCATCCACTATCATATTTTACTTTTATGGTTGTTTGTTTATTTCTGACTATTATATTTACTATTTTACCTTAGTTGTTTAATACTTAATTGTTCATAGATATTTTTTATGAGGATAACAATATACATAAGATAATGAAAACTAGTTAAAAATTATAATTTTTGTTAAAATTTTCTATTTTGATTTTTACTTTGTTAATTATAATTGTTTATAATCTACTTTTTTTAAATATAAAATAGACATTAATATATTCATCTTAAAATAAATTTAATATTTAACTTGTATAAAAAATCTAATATATGATAATAAATTAAATTATCATATAATTTATATAAATTAAATATAAATTTATATTAATTTTAAAAACATATTTGAGTAATTCATAATACATAAAATATATAATATGTTATATATAAAAAAATATATAGTTAAAATGGTGAAACAATCTAATGATCTTATTTACTTCAATCCACCGTAAAATAAGCCAAAAGCATTTACACTAAAGATATAGGTTTGAAAAGCGTGTAGTTATAGGAAAAACTAGTGCACAATGGAAGAAACAAATATTAAAATTGTAATTAATACCAGAGACACTAAAGATGTAAGTTAATTTGGAAAGAGTGGAGTTATTTGGAAAACGAGTGTACAATGGGAAGAAACAAATATTAAAATTGTAATTAATGCCATAGAGAGGTAATGTTTTGGTAACTCCAGACAAATTCAGATTCCATTAACAAAAACGGTGTAAAAGGATCAATACAGAAAAAAAAAGGTAAGCTAAAACAAAACGGAGGAAAACGATCAACAATATAAAACATTTCAATTTCAATCGTTTTGCACGATTATGGAACGCTGTGCACTGTAGATATTGAAAGCTAAGTTTGTTTCCTCAGAAAGGGAACGCGTTCGTAATAAAAATACTTCAGTTTGGTTTTCGACAAGTTGAGTAATTATATTCGTTAATTGGATCGAAGCCCTATATATTTAACACACGGTGACGTGCAGACCTCACATGGGGACGTGCGTAATGTGGCTGGCATTAACATTGTTTATTAGGGTAAAGGTACTATCGGAACTCGCTATGCGGACATCACATGGGAACGTGCGTAATGTGGCTGGCATTACCATCGTTTATTGGAGTAGAGGCATCTATCGGAACTCGCTATGTAGACAACACATGGCAAAGTGCAGTAATGTGAATTAACGTGTTTATTCGAGTAAAGGTATATATTGGAAGTCGTTATGCAGACAATATCTAGAGATTCTTTGATTAAATTATGTTTGGAGTTTGGCCCTGTACATTTAATGTTTTCGCCATCAATCCAGGAACGCCTATTTATAGCATCCCGTAAGGCATCTCAACTTCCCGTTTCTTCACTGTAGAAATGAAAAATTTAGCTATTTACTTAGAAATTAGAAATTACTTTTTATTAATACTATCAGTTCAAGTATTCAAATGGGAAATTCAATTTTTCTATATGCATAAATAAAATTGGTTTTCTTATTGCAATTAGTTTTATTATAAGTCTTCATTATTTTGTATTCACATTTTCACTATGGAAAATAAACCATTCATATTTATAATTTATAGTCTATTTGGCCATTATTTGTAAACAATTTATTTATTTTCACTATTTAAAATTTAATATAGACCATTCTTTCCCAATCAACAAGTTTTACGATACTCTAGTCTCTAAGTTGGTGAGAACATAAGTGAGACACTAATAATAAGCAATATAGAAAACTTTAAATAGTGTATCAAACATGATGAACCACACTAAATATTTTCTAACATATAATTATATAGTATTATTAATGTAATGTTGAAGTTTCTTACATTTCAGGTGAAATACAATCTCAATTGCTAAAATACTTAATCTAAATCTCAAACTTTAATTATTTATGAAATATTTTACAAAGACATATAATATCTTTGTAATTCACAAAATCGAACCTTACATAACAAGATTGACAAAGATGGACACACAAGATTCAATGAGATGGAAAATTTACTCTAACTACTTAAAGAACACTTTCTATAACCTCTGCAACAATACCTAACAAACAATCATTAATTAACCCACTCATATAGATTACGTAAAATGATAGAGTGAGCTAACACTATTGATATAACCTCTCAAACAACACCTAATAAACAATCATAAGTTAAACCACTGATATAGATTGCCTACCAGTGAACTAAGACCATTAATATAAGCTCCCAAACAATACCCAACAAACAAACATAAATTAAACCAGTCATATAGACTACCTAAGAGTGAGCTAAGACCATGAACATGTTGAAATATAATTGAAGCACTAAAGGCAGGTGTCAAGCCTAAAATGAGGAAGAGCCACAAGCTCAGCACTTCTAGGCATGGCCACTCCAGGTCTCCTTCGGTCATATCCAAATCCCCTTCAACATTGAAAAACAACATTTACCGTGTAGAATAGAGAAACACAGATTGAAGAATCTACAGTTTGAGAAAAAGATCAATGGTGTATGTGATCAGCATTCAATTGAGCCTAAAGGATCTGACACAAGAAAAGGTAGTTTCTATATTTAGAGATCAAATTTTACTATTGCTTATTAATAATTGTAATCGATAAATCTCTTAACCAAGTCGATTTAACCGTCCTATTTGCAAAACCTACACTTAGGTGACATTCCAAAAGAGTGTTTAAAGACCTCTAACAAGACCACTCCTAACAGGGTGAAGATCTTAATAGATCTAAGGTAAATCCCCTAACAGGTTCACATTTAGCAAATGTGTTTGTAATCTTTAACATGATAATTTCTTAACCGAGTGTACTTTACAAGGATACATTTTTTTGTGGGTTACAATTCCCACAAAGGTTTTTCCTAAATTAGGTTTCCTCATTAAATCTGTTGTCAACTGAGTTAAATATGGAGTTATATGAGTTAATCTGATGTTGCTAAGTTTGAATGATTGATTTACATATATGATATGTATTGTTGCTTAAATGTTATTGAGTTTATTGGTGAATTGGTTATTTACTATATTCAGTATTACCGAGTGAATCAGTGAGTTCCGTTTTAAGTGTTGAATTTCAATTTGTCTTATTCACCCCCTCTCAGTGGGACCGACAATTGGTATAAGAGATTAGTTACTTTGAAGTGATAAGTTTAAAAGGACTTGAGTCAAGTTCTAAAGATGTATAACAGGGAAACACCAAAGCTAAATAGGGGTCATTTCTCTACATGGAAAAGTAGAATGGGGTTGGATGTGTCTAGAGTAGAAGAGTATGCACTTCACTTTCTTGATAAAGAATATGTAGCACCAAATATTGCACCTTTGAATATCAGTGAGAAAAGACAAAAATGTGAACTTACACAAGTTATGATTGAGATTGCTTCTACAGTTACCGACTAGGAATATGATGAGATTAATGGTTGCACAACTTTGAAAACAATGTGGGATAAGGTTATTTTGACCTATGATGGAGATCAACATGTCCATAAGGCTAAAGCAGAAAGCTTGAGAGTAAAATTTGACTCTATGAGGATGAAGGAAAGAGAGAACATAATATAATATAGTACAAGACTTAAGGAGACTGTTAATTCTATCAGAGGAGCTAGTGGGATCATAATAGAGGATGGTTTTACAAGAAAAACATTGAGAACCCTGCTACCAAGTTTTCTAATCGTCTATCTGCTATACAGAGATAAGATCTATACCCTAGATGAATGTTTCACTGGATGCTACTATGGTAAGTTAACTGCATTTGAGCTAAATGATTTTGACAATAGTTTTCCTGCTACTTTAAAGATTGAATCTGCATTTAAGTCTACTTTAAAGATTAGAAAGGATAGGGAAGTTTCTACTAGAGATGGATATTTGAGTAGTGCTAGTGAGAAATTTTATAGTTGGAGTGAAGGACTTGAAGATTTATTTACTTAATGTGATGAGAATGAAAGAAAATTTGAAGCATTTTTTGCTAGAAGGCTAGAAAGAGACAAAGGCAAATACTGAGGTAAGTTACCCTTGAAAGGTTCTAATTGTGATAAGATTGGTCACTTTGTATCTAACTTTCTAGAGAAAGATAAGGAGGAAAAGAAAGATAACAAATATAAGGACAAAAGAGAAAACAGATTCTGGAGATACAGAGACTACAAAAACAAAGGTAAGAAATATTTTCATATTGCTAATGAAGGACTAAGTGATAATGATTCTTTTGATAGTGATGATGGAAAATAAGTTGTCTATGTTTCTATAAAAGATTATTCTAATGAAGAACCTAGAGCCCTAATATAACAAGTAAGTAAGAATTAAACATGAATTATAGATAGTGGTTGTTCACATCACATGACTGGTGACACTCTTAAGTTTATTTCCTTGGAAAAGCATGATGGAGGTTATGTTAGATTTGGTAATGATGCTCCATATCCTGTGAAAGGAAAAGGATCTATAATTCTTTTGAATAACATAAGATGTGATGATTTTTATCGGGTTGAAGGATTAAAGTATAATCGGTTGAGTGTTGCACAACTAAACAATACATTTCACCGATTAGAAATTTCAATATGGAAGGGTGAAAGTATTTGATGAGAAGGATAGTCTGATTTCTACTGGAGAACAATCTAAAGGTAATTTATTTTATCTTGATACTTATATGAAGAGTTGCCTATTTTCTAAAGTTGAAGATATTTGGTTATGGCACAAAAGACTTTGTCATGTTAATTTTGACAACTTAATCAAAATGAGTAAGAAGAATAGCGTCAGAGGACTACCGAGACTAGAAAAACTAGATAATGCTATGTTCAAAGAATGTCAGATGGATAAGATGACTAAATCTAGTTTTGCAAGCAAAACTTATGTTACACAAGGAATTTTGCATTTAGTACATAGTGATTTATGTGGATCCATGAGGACTCAAATTTATTATGGAGACATCTATTTTATTTTATTTGTGGATTATTATTCAAGAATGATATATGTAATGTTCTTAAAATAAAAATCTGATGCATTTCAAATGTTTAAGTGGTATAAGGCTTGAGTTGAAAAAGAATATGGAAGATAGCTGAAATGTATGAGATCCCACAGAGGAGGCGAGTTTACTTTTGACAAGTTTACATTGTTATGTAATGAGAATGGAAATACGAGATAGTTGTCAGCAATGAGGACACCATAGTTGAATGGTATTTCTGAGAGAAGAAATAGATTTATTCTTGATTGTGCTAGGACACTGATGATTGAAAAATAATTTTCATATAACTTTAGGAGAGAAGCTATGAGTACTAGTGTTTATACATTGAACCAAGTACAAATGAAGAAAGGTACCAACAAGACACCTTATGAAATCTAGTATGAACACAAACCTAATGTTAGTTACTTAAAAAAATTTGGGAGCAAATGTTATATTCTAAAAGATTCTAGAGAAGGAAAGTTTGATTCAAAAGGAGAAGAAGGTTTATTCTTAGGATATTCTACATGGAGTAAAGCTTACAAATTTTTGAACAAGGTTACTAACAAAATGGTGGAATGTGCAAATGTAAGAATTGATGAATTTGTAGAAAAGAATCATGAAGATTGTAAGAAGGAACCTGAAGATTATGATAAGTTTGTATATGTACAACATGATTCCTTTGATACCTTACCAAGAGAACCTACTGAGGAGGAAGATGAACAAGGAGTTCCACAACCGAATGTTGATATTGAAGAACTGGGAGCTACTGAGCCTATTTTGGCAAAGTATGTGAGAAGGCATCATTCCCTAAGAAAGATTATTGGAAATAAGGATGCTGGAGTGATGATCAGAAGCAAGGTAAGAGACAATACATGTTTGATATCTACATTTGAGCCTAAGAAAGTTAGAGAGGCACTAGATAATGAAGAATGGATGAAAGCAATGACATAAGAGTATGATCAAATTGAAAAGAAGAAGAAATGGACATTAGTACCTAGACCCAAAGACAAAAATGTTATTGGTACTAAATGGATTTTTAGAAACAAATTGAATGAGTATGGAGATGTTATCAGAAATAAAGCTAGAATGGTTTGATAAGGTTATGCACCAGAAGAAGGTATTGACTATGGAGAGACTTTTGCACCTGTAGCTATATTGGAAGGAGTTAGGATACTTCTAGCTTATGTTTCTTACAAAGGATTCAAGGTATATCAAATGAATGTTAAGTTTGCATTTCTTAATGGGATACTTGAAGAAGAAGTATACATTGAGAAACCTGGAGGATTTATTGTGATTACAAGAAAGAATAAGGTATGTAAGTTAAATAAATCTTTGTATTGTTTGAAACAAGCACCCAGAGCATGGTATGAGAGATTGCACACTTATCTAATCAAGATAGGATTTCAAAGAACAAGTGATAACAATATTGTTTAATTGAAATGTGACATTAATAGTAAAGTTTTGATTGCTGACATTTTTGTTGATGATATTATTTTTCGAGGCAATGATACTTTATGTAAAGGATTTGCTGACAAAATGAAAAAAGAGTTTGAGATGTCAATGATTGGATAGATTAAGTTATTTCTAGTTCTATAGATACAACAAGTTTATGGAGGAATCTATATTACATAAGCCAATTATATCAAAGAGATTCTTAAAACTTTTGGAATGGAAGATTCCAAACCTATTGGAACACCTATGGTTATTGGATGTAAATTATATAAAGAGGATAAAACACAAGAGGTGGATAATACTCTTTACTGATCCATGACTGGTAAATTTCAGTATGTTGTTCACAACAGACTTGATATAGAACACACTTTTGGAATTGTTGCAAGATTTTATTCTAATCCAAAGGAAACACATATGTCTACAATAAAGAGAATTTTGAGATACCTTAAAGGAACAGAGGATGTTGGTTTATTGTACAAAAATGAGGTACTTTTGTTCTGCAAGTCTACACTGATGCAAATTAGGCTGGAAATGTTGATGACAGAAAAAGAACTAGTGGAGGTGCTTTCTTTGAAGGTGAAAGATTGGTTACATGGTTGAGAAAGAATCAAAGTTATATTTCACAGTCTACTGTCGAGGCTGAATATGGTGTTGCTACTATGAATTGTCCAAATATAGTATGGATTAAGCAATTACTTGAAGGTATGAAAGAAGAGATCATAGATCTAGTTACTATTTTTTGTGATAATACAAGTTCTATTAATATCAAATAACCTGGTTATCCATTCAAAGACCAAACACATTTCTATCAAGTATCACTCTTTGAGAGAACAAGTTCAAGAGAAGATTGTGACATTGGAATATGTGAATTCATAGGAACAATTGGTTGATATCTTTACAAATCCACTACCTAAAGATGCTTTTGAATATCTCAGAGGTAAATTAGAGGCTCTCCCCCTATCAAATATTCACTAAAGAGCATGATGCATGCTACATCAGTTCTATATTTAATTAGAATATCTATTTCTTAATTGATGTTAGTATGACACACTTTAGGTGATTCCAGAAGTTGTGAATTTTTTTTTATGTAATGTTTTATGAGTACATATCAGGTATAATCCACTACTAGAACAAGTTTTCAGGAGTATGCCTTTTTGGCATTGCTGTCATTTAGGGAGAAAAATGAATTGATGACATTTATCCTTAAGGGATATATTGATATTGAGGGACAAACTGAATTGCTAATATTTAATCATGAAGGATAATCATAATTTATGTTACAAAAACATAAGATTTATCCAAGAGGGAGATTCATATTAGAGATCAAAATCTAAACAAAATATCAATAGAGAGGGAGTACAATTATGTATTTGAGAGCTACCACCATCAATTGATATAACACTATTATAGTGGTTGTCATCAATAAAAAAGAGGGAGATTGTTGATTAACTGACGAGTATCATTACTGTAGAAATTGTTAGATCAGTTGTTGTTTTGTCATTGACGTCAAGTAATTGATTAAATGATTTTTATTATATTACCATATCTTAAGAGGAGAATTTAAATGGGTGAAAAACATAGGTCAGACAATGATGAAGTAATGATGATATAGTTGTTTTATATTATATATTTGATGTTATCAAATCGGTACAATTGATTGATCAAGTCAGGAACTTCAAAGAGTTAAAGCTATGACTGAAAGAGTTAGTTTACTGCGCTAGACTAAGTCAATCAGTAGAATGTTATGTGAGTCGATCACAAGTTACCGAGCACTGAAGTTGAGTTATACATCAAGAAGTGAATGATGTTAGTTGTCGATTTCCAAAACAAGTTTTACTGGGTACAAAATACTGATAATAAATGATGATAAGATTGAATTTAATGTAAAGCGATGATGAGCTGGGTGAGGAAATAAATTAGATGATGTTTGTTATAAGATCTATGAATGGAAAATTCAATGAGAAGATCTAAGGTGAAGATCAACAGGTTAAACTAAATTGTGAAGAGTTCCAAGAAAAGTACAAATTTTGAGGTAAAAGTGAGATGGTTTACCAATTTGTAATGTATGAGGAAGATGATCGAATGACTTAGTTCAAATAAAAGAAAATCAAATTAAGGATATTAAGAGGAAAAAATATGTCTATATAAAGAATTAGAAATAAAGAGAGAAAAAGAGGTTGGCGAATTAAACAGAGAAGAAGAAGACGCTGAAGAACAATATTTACCGAGCAGAATAGAGAACTAAAGATTGAAGAATCTACACTCTAAGAAAGAGATCAATGGTGTATGTGATGTGAGTATTCAATTGAGAATAAAGAATCTATCACAAGAAAAGGTAGTTTCTCTATTTAAAGATCAAAGTTTATTGTTTCTTATTAATATTTGTAATGAAGAAATCGCTTAACCGAGTGGATTTAACAGTCCTATTTGTAAAACCTAGTCTTAGGTGACATTCCAAAAGAGTGTCAACTGAGTTAAATCTGAATTTATATTAGTTAATCTGATTTTTCCAAGTTTGAATGAATAATTTACATATATGAGATGTATTGCTTCTTATGTTATTGAGTTTATTGATGAATTAGTTATTTACTATATTCAGTATTACCAAGTGAATCAGTGAGTTCATTTTTAAGTGTTTAAGTTTGATTTGTCTTATTCACCCACCCTCTTAGTTGGACCAACATCTCACACCCCATACTTTCCTTAGGCCATAAAATGGCTTATCTACAATCAGTTTCTTGATGGTTCATGGGGTCTTCCTCCAACCTTTCTCTTATGCAATCATTTTCTTTGTACTCCCGCTTTTGTTGTTGTCCTTCTCACTTGGAATGCAGGAAACCCTAATTTAGAAAAAAAGTTATGTTTTTGTTTCAGTAAATTACAGTTATGCTTTTTAAGTTTTCATTATTAGAATATTTAAAATTTAACTTCTAACCTTAAAGTATATGATTCTATGTGCAGGTGTTCATTTTATTGAGGATCATTTGAAATCAGTAGAAAGAGAGGAAAGCTTGTCTCCAAATTTTGAGATAATTTTTCCTACATTGATTAAAAAGGAAGTCTTGAGGGCATAGTCTTTCGTATAACGCTTCTCTGATGAATAAGAGGGCATAAGTTATTACAAAAAAAGAGATTTGTTAATGATTTCAATATTAATATTTGCACAAGTTATTTTATATTATGATTAACTTCACTTGCAGTATCTCCATGGAGCAAATTATTACAACACACATTCTAAATGCAATGGAAGGGCTTGAGGAAATAATTGATTGGAAAAAGATAATGATGTTCTAGAGAAAAGATGGGTCTTTCCTCAGTTTTCCTGCTTTCACTACTTATGTATTCATTAATACTGACGATGAGAAACTTATTAGCATTTTGAATAGCCCAATGAAAAAACTCAGTGAGTGTGGTACAATATGTGTCCTTAATATTGTGTTTCATCTGATGTGAATCGGTCATTCTTTGTTGTTAAACGGATTAGGGACCACATGTAATATGCTTGTATCCAATTGATTTTCTTGAACTCTTTTTATGGTTGACAATATTGAACATCTTTGAATACCTTGACATTTCAAAGAATAAATTGAAGTGGCTCTTGATTATGTTTATGGGTATGTATGTTCTTAATCATGATTACACTATAGTTATAATATTTTGATCCAAACTAATATTTTATGATGATAACTATGGAGCATATATTGGAGTGAAAAAGGTATTAGGTGTGGTAGAAAGAGCCTTTTTATTGATCTCAATACTACAGGACTGGGACTTCAAAACCTCAGGAAGAATGGATACAATGTTTCCCTAGGTATTTTTTCACATAAAAAGAAACTGGTGGAGTTTATTATTATTAAAATGAGAAAAAAAATTGATAATACCATGAATAAAATCTCAGAGGTCCTGAGTAATTTCAAAGATGAAAATGAGTGCTTCTTTTCCTGTTCTGGCCAAAGACACATAGACCATATAAGCATGTTCAATCTATTTAGAGCTTCTAACCTTGCATTTCTTGGAGAAAAGTTTATGGATCAAACTAGACTATTTGCTTCTAAGTATCTCACAGAATCACTGAAAACCAATAAAATCTTATGCAATGAGAAAAATTCCAAAGAGGTCAACAATATTTTCAAAAAGAAATTGTGTATGCCTTTCAAATTAATTTTGGATGATACTTGATGATCTTTTATCAAATAGAAGAGTGTGATAAAAAAATTATCTAATCGGAAAATTTATGTGAGATATGTTTTCAGACCGAATATGCATTAGAGTATTCTTAGCACCTAAGTATGTCCAATTTAGAGGCAAGGAGCTACATTCATGCTTTTTATGATAATCATACATGGCTTAGAAAAATCCTATTCAAGTAGGTTTACAAAATTTTCTTATCCTTTTATAATCGTTATCTTTTTCATCATCTACCAAAAGACAAAATAAAGAGAAAACCAAAAATCAGATACAAGAGATCACCAAAAATGGCTAAGTACAAAGAGAATCAATGACACAACTTTGTGTGTACACTGGAACTGCAAAGTGGAAAGGATAAAGAGGTTACCGAAGGTGGAACCCAAAAATCAAGTCATAGTGCAAACTGAGAGAAAAGTCACAGAGGAAACCAAGAGGATAGCTCAAGCAAGGAACCCAAAAGATAGTCTATTGACTTCAGAGCATAACTGACCAACAGAAATTGAGATTCAATTGCAGCCCACAAAAATTGGCTCTAACTTCAACGTCAGATAAAGAAGTCATGTTCTATTTATAGAATCTTGACTTTTTTTAAAAACCATTTATTTAGGGACAAGAAACATGAATGTAAGTTCTTTAATTAGTCTAACTGATTCAAAACATAGACTAGGAGATCTAGGTAAAAAGTTGTAAACTTGTTCTTAAAGTTTACATTATTTTTCATGAAATTTAATCAATTTAATCCATCTTATAAATTGATGATGCAATAATTCATTATAAATGATGTGAAAATAGAAGAGAGGATGAATGAAGCCTACGAGCACATCAATGGATCAGATTGAAAGTTTCAAGAACCAAAAGAAGAAAAGGTGAATTTGGTTATCATAACCAAGAACAGAGGCTACCGAGAATCAGAGGTATTATTCAATCACACTAGGTGATAATCTTATTCATGTAAACTTAAATGGATCTATATCAGTAATAGGAGATTGTATTTACTAGGTCAAATTGTAATTTGCTATCTTTCTAACAAGTGGATCAAAGTGTAAAAATCCTTTCAAGGAAGGTGGATTTAACAATCCAACTATAAATCTCTTAACCGAGTGCACACTCAATAGTGTTGCTAAAGCTCTTAACCGAGTAGACTTTAACAGGTCTCCACAGATACTCTTACCTAGGTAGATCATTAGAAGTGGTCAAATTGTAATCCTTAACCAACCCCTTCCAATTTGCAGATAGTGAAGATTTTGTAGGTGCCATCCCCACTGATGTTTTTACTTCTTAATAGGAGTTTTCTGCGATATCATATCTTGTGTTATGTGTCAATTACTTTGATGAATGTTTCTATGAATTTTCACATGTATGTTAAGTTTATAAATTGATATAACTCTCAACAAGATAATATAAATCAGATGGATGGATGTACAATTGATTACACAAAGTTTAATTGATTAAAGGATACAAAAGTTTTAGAGGTACTGATTCACCCCTCTCCTCTCAGTACACACTTCCCACTAATTCCAACAATTGGTATCAGAGATAAGTCTCTTCTTTGAAAAAACTTAAAGGATCAAGAGAAAAGATCATACAATGGAGAAGTACAGACTTGATAAAATATTGAAAATAAGAAGCTAGAAATTTAGATGTTCTATGAGCAATATTAAGAAGCTAGAATCAACATGAGACAACTATTAGATGAAAGAATGAATATGGAATCTCACTGTAATGAGACAAATTATCATGAGGAAGAGATACCAGATTTCTTTGAGTTTTAAGGATCAACTACAAGAAAAGCATCAGATACATCAGAAGAAAGCATCACAAGCCTAACTGCAATTAATCAACATCTAGCCGGATAAGTTAAATCTATGGAAATCGGTCAAAAGACATAGATGAAAAGGATGATTGATGTCATGAATAATGATAGACAAGCTAAGTAAGAAGGAACACTAGTTATTGATGATAGAAGAAAGATTACAGAAAATCTACAAGAAAAAGAGTCTAAAATACAAAGACTTACAAAGCATCACCATGAGATTACAAATCAAATTATTCTTATGATTCAAGAGGCAAACATAATAAATGCTGAACTCATTCAAAGAATAGAATCTATCGATGAGCTAAGGGATGAGAATGAAAATTTGAAACATGAAATAAGAATTCAGCAGCAGCACAATGAAATTATCAAGAAAGTTGAAGAAAGCAATAAAAGAATGGATGATTTTCTTGAAGAACAATGAAGAGTCAACAACAACACCGGTCTAGGTTTTACCGAGAATGGAGAATCATCAAATCAAACTGATCAAAAGAATGTCTATACAAATCCAAGATGAAGAAAGTTGACATGCAATCACTGTGGAATGCAAGGCGACACATCAAATGTACGTAGAGGCAAAATGAAAGGTATTCCTAAATCCACATCTTCATTCATAGGATTTTGTTATAAATGTAACAAGAAAGGACATAAAGCTTATGAATGTAAGTCTGAGATGAAACAACCAAAGAATGAAACCGACATGGACAAATATTGTCCTACTTGAAAAATGAATGGGCACACAACTCTTGAATGTTGGAAAAAGAAAAGGAAAGCATAGAAGCCTAAAGGTTAAGAAACTCCAAACCAACCGAAAAGAGTCAGCAACCATTATGTATGGGATTACAAAACTTGTACAAATTGTACAACATGTGGAAAATTTGGTTACATTGCTGAAAACTGTATGAGATAGTGTACTAGAGAGTCTATAGGCTAGACGAACCTTGGAATGGTATCCTTACACTATCATAAATTTGGTCATCTTAAGAAAAACTACAGAGACTGAATGACAAAGACCAACACATATCCCAATGGAAATACCATTGAAGACATCCAGAGTGCAAGAGAAACAATGTGTAGAAGAGCTTCAAATAATGATGAAGCTGGACCAAGTAATGAAAATGGTGACACCCCATCCAATGGATCCTGTGACATCACCACCCCCACCTAAGCAGAACAAGTAAGTATGGAACTGCATTACACTGTATTATTTTACATCAATTCGATAATATGTTGATTAAATGCCAAATTAGCATAAGTAAAGATGCATCATGGTATTACTTATAAAAATCTGTGATAACTATGCTATCGGGTATATATATAAAACTTCATCGATATACACTCAAAGTTGAGACTGCCTAGATTTACCAAGAAGTGTCGGTCAACATGAGAAAGCAAAGTTGCTAAACCGAGCCTCATCAGTAACCAAGAAAACATAACAAGTTGTTTGCTAAACTGAAACCCGTTGGTAAAAGTGAAGAGTTGAACAATCACCCCGAACCACCAAAGAAAGAAGTTAATGCCTTAAACTGAAAAACTCTATCTTTACACACCAAAGAGTTGGTAAGCATTAATGACTTGCATTTTAGGGAAAACACCTATAAAAAGGTGATGAAAGGGTCTTATTATTCACCACGACTAGAGAAAAGTGATGAGAGTGATTTTTGAGTAGCAAGCGACAGGATCACAGAGCGACATCAACTCAACCACCAGCACTCAAAAGTAGATCAGAAACAAAAATTGGTGTATATAGTAAGTTCTATGAAAATCAACAACTCTATTTCACGCATTTCACAGAAAGCCCTAAATCTGAAAAATGGCCACGACTTCAAGAACTGTGAAATCAAAGAACACCAAGAAGGATGAGTTCAAGCTCATAAAGAATATGGCATGTGATGAACCACACTACAAGACTCACCTTGAGGTTGCCTCACAACCCGATGATGCTGGAGGATTCTCATGAATACCAGATAGGGTTTCTCTTGTCAAAGACGTGCGATCTTTTGTCCACTGTAAGATTGCATAAATTGGAGATTTGGAGGTAGAACAAGTTTATAAGAAGCTATACAATGAAGATGGATCTTTAAAAGATGAAAATAAACACATAAAGGTGAAATAGCTCACTAATTCCCTAATGTTCCCGAAGTTCTTCAAAACCCATTAGATTCGGTTTGTACTTAGCCAAATGCACAACCACAAACTATGACTGGAAGAACCGAAGATGATAACCCAAGATGTTATCCATGCAATCACAAGTTACCCTATAATTGAGAAGGTAATAGCACTAAAGCACCCATCCAAGGCCGAGAATAAAAAGATCATAGGATCCAAGATGGATGATAGAGGATTAAAGGTTTCAAACATTATCGATGATGAGATGAAATTCAAAGCATGTGTTTTAGACTACAAATTCTTTCAAGGCAGCAGGATGAACAACATAGCATCTGATGCAATAGACACAACTTACAAGATTGTGAAAAATGGAACATAGTTGGACTTATCTGAACTTCTACTGAATCAGTTAGAAGAGAATTTGAAAACTATAAGGAATGCAATGAGAAACACATGTAAGTTTGGCTCACTTATTATGTGCATTTTCTTCTACTCTCAAGAAACATTCCCATCGACAGGAGATGTGAAATGGGATAGCACAAAATTGGTCACCATGTAGATCAGTGAACACATAGCCTCACTGGGAGACAATTTTGAAATGGTCATGGATGAATACTTTAATATATTCAAAGACCAAATACAGAAGAGGGTAAGGATCCCTGAGCAACTCATTGAGAAGTTTAAAGATGAAATATATTTCATGGTTGATACATACCATACTTATATCAAGCCTATTGTACTGAGGACAACATGGCTTCATCCATTAGAATATGAGATAAACATTGATCATGCATCTAAAGCAATTGATGTCTTGTTAAATGAACCATTAGATAAGAAACAAACTAAGTTTGGAAATTATGAGGAGGCCAAATCAAGAATCAAATCTAGCATGGTTGTAAAGAAAATTGTCAGGAAAAGGACAAGATGGTCAAGAACCTCAAGAATATACTGTCGGAAATGGAGGAAGAAACCGAATAGGATGAAGAAGCTAAAAAGGAGGAAGAAACTGAAGGATAACTACCTATCAGTAAAGCTAAAGAAAAGAATGAATCTGAGGCCACAGAGTCAGATTCACCACCTCCTCCACCAACTAAGAAGCCAAGAACCATAGATTTTTCTAGAACATGAAGCCAAACATCTAAGGATTCAAGTCCTTCACCTTTGAAGAAAGGAAAAGTTAGAATATTCAAGAGAAATATGACCACACCGAAACAAGGGCCAAACAAAAGAATAAGGAAACTCATCAGAACCCAAGAAGACATTGAGGACATTGAGAAAGATGAAGCTGTAGAGGAAGAAAATACCAAGGTTAAAGCACCAAAAAGAATTGATGAGGTATGCAAATATATTGCCAATTCAGGATCTATCGCAGATTCTAAGATTAGAAGATGGCTGAAATTAGATCCATAAGATTAGAACAAAATCAAAGATGCCATCATAGAAAAATGTACAAGTTCAAATATGTACCGATTTAGTTTTAAGTTAATAATGTACCAAGGGAACTCTTGTATATACTATATGCTAGATGGACATTTGCCTTGAAGAATGAGAAGGAAATAAGAGAAAGAGTACTTATTACTCTCATGCCTTCTGAATCCAAGAAGGAAGAAATTGATGAGATGATGGATAACCACAAAAAGGAGTTCTCACCCAAGTTGAGAGCATACAAATTTTTAGAAGGGAAGCTTATAGAGCTTGAACAGGAAAGCCATAAGAAGTTGAGTAAAATTCTGAATAGGCCTATTGAGGAAGATATCCCCGATAAAGACCTACAACAGAAAGATGTTGATAAGGAAACTCAAGAACACATATTGAGCAAAGATGCAGAAGATGATGCATCCGTTGAGTTAGACAAGGAAGAAGAAGACACAACTGGCAAAAAAAAAATGGATGTTGCGGATGAGTCATGGCCAGACACCACAAAGGATAATATTGTGGATAACACTATCATTGACATTACCGATGATCTAGTAGAAGATGTAAATAAAGATGAAGATGTCAATGTTACAAAGGACACAACTGATGAGCAGGACACAATAGTTGATACTACATAGGTGAATATACCAAGGAACATGCCAATATTGATACAAGCTATCAATATTCTGCAAGAAACAGACAAGTCACCTGAAAAATATATTCTCGAAGATGCAGGAGAAGAAGAAAAGAATGACAACACTGATGATGAGAAGGACATCAGAGACACTCACACAGTAACCGATACTGACCAGGTTACAAGAGGAGATACAAAGCAACCAGATGCAGAAACAACAGAGAAGGATGCACAGACAAAGACAAATGAAAATAAAAAGGACACCAATGAAGGAGATAAACCCAAAGATTTCACTCCTAATGATACTGAAAAAGGTGCCACCGACAATGTAAAGGTTAATTTGGAGACGTCTATAGAAAACTAAGAAGCTAAAATAGAAACAAATCAACAAAAAGGAGCTCAACAAGTAACTTCATCAAACACAATGGCAAAGCCAAGAAACTGTAAATGGTACTACATTCAAGTGCCACTCAAAAGAAGAAGAAGACATCCAAGAAGACTAAGTTGGAAGTTATGTGTGTGAGATTACACCTTCATGAAATTAGGATTAGTAACAAAAACTCTATGGAAACAAAATGCTATTTAATCTAAGAATTAAAGTTAAACCCATGACATCTCATGGTTCTCTATCTAATCTTTGTTAAGAGAGCTATCAGTCTTAATCTCTCTCAAGGACAATCCTAGAACGAGAAGAAAATGATAAACAATGCTCTAATCTGGCTCAAATACTCCAAGATATGCTATAAAACAAACAAATGCTTCTAAAGATGATACTCTAAATGCTATGCAAATGTTGAAATATTATCAAAAGCTCTCAAATGCTCTCCAAATGCCTATAATAAGGATGCTTTGCTCTTGAAATTCTTGGTTTCCAAGCACAAAGAAAATGGATTGTATTTATAGCAATTTCCCAAGGGTAGGGGGTAGAGTAAGTTGATCATGATCAAGCTTTGGTTGAGTAAAAATATTTGAGGTGTTTTCAAATGGTGGGAAAATTGAGTGGTTGTCGTCAAAGAAAATAGAAATTATATAACTCAATCATTTAATTACTTTAACCATGTTAGGGTGAATGGGTTGGATTTTATTTTTTGATTTAAACTATACAATTAATTGATTAAAATTAATTGCATAATTTTTATTAATCCCTTTTAGGCTTGAATTTAATTATTTGATGTCATGATTATTTAATCCTTTGATTTAATTTGATTTTTGTCCACTTTGCTTGATAAATGTCCATTTGATTTGATCCTTTTAATGCATTGAGATGAGATTTGAGGCAATTGGCTGAGATTTGTAATTTTTAATGTTTAAGATACACTTGGTCAAATTTAGGTGTCTACAAATGCCCCTCTTTGAATTGATGTGTGAAGCGCATTGATTCAAAGAAAACTTGATGTCCTAATAATGAATTTGATACTGATGAGCTAATTGATTGATGCAAAAACTGATATGAAACTTTGATATGAAACCATGATTTGAAACTCTAATGCGAAACTCTGATTTAAAACTCTGATGCGAAACCCTGATTTGAAACCCTTATACGAAACTCTGATATGAAACCCTAATTTGAAACTTGATTCGAAACTTGATTTGATGCCCCACTGATAAAGTTTCAAATTTTAATGCCCCAGATTTGATATAAGGTATGATGTAGAATCCCAGTTTGCTGATATGATGATGCCCCCTCGGAAATGAAAGCATATTGATCTCAGATGTGAAAAATTTGATGAAAACTATTGATAGAATAGATCCAAGATCATTGCATTTATGATAAACAATGAGGCTGAAAAGATGTCTAACAAATGCCCTAGTGTGCAGAATATGCAGATTTGGTTTGACTGGGTCAAAAATCTCACAAAATTAGGGTAAAATAGCTTAAATAGGTTAAAAAACCCAAATTTACTAATCATTTTCACTTTTCACTATTAAGATTTTTCTCTGATCCTTTGACGATTGACAGCGATGGTGGTCCCCATTCGAGAGCATCGGTTCAAGCGAACGCACTGATATCAGAGACCTCCTAACTACGGGCCTCTAGTGAGTGGTTTGAACCATCCTAGTGCATTTATTACTCAATAAATAGCATTTATTACATATTTTTAATGCTTTCTAGGTAGAAAATCTATGAAAAGTTGCAGAGGGTAGTTAAAGAGCCACTTAGGGTAGATAAAAGCCACCTCCGCACATTGAAAAGCCATATTGGAGAAATTCTTAGCTGCCTAAGAATTAGGGAAAAAATGCAACCCAAATAGCCAAAAGATGCCTAGGAAACCCTATATTTTAAAGGCCACCTAGGAACATTAAAAGGCCACGTAGGACTTTAAAAGGTCACTTGTTAAGAAAAGCACCACCTCCGATGATTAAAGTTCCATGTGTAATGTTTTAAATTCCACGGGGCTTAAAAAGCCATGTACACTTATTAAAGTGCCGCCTACCATGAAGTTTGAAAACTGAGATAAAAATAGATGAAGTCCTTTGATCAATCATCCAGATAACTTAATTGAATTCCAAGCTAGAAAATGTACGTCCAGAATGTCACTTAGTGTTTAGGATATTATAAAAGTCTTATTGATGAATGTTTGATATGCCAATCGGATTGATTAAAAATGATTACAAATTGTCCATTTGTCTCAAGATCTAGAGGTTAGGAGAAATAAGTTGATGTGCTCAAAATAGAGCAAGGATAGATTTAATGTGTTTATTTGACTTAGAATGATCCACCAATAGAAAGACTAATATGATTCACTTTGTTTCAAAATGTAGGAACATTACCGTAAGTTGCGGATATGGGGTGTTGCATCTTGGATTTTTGATTTAGTTGACGAGTTCATGCCTCCTGAGTGGTGGACTATCGAGACACGTGGTCTCAGTTTCCTTCTAGATCTCCCTCGATTTTAGCAGAACCGAGGTCTTTTGACAACTATGGCAGAGCGATGGTACTTTGATCATAATACATTCCATCTACGCCTCAGTGAGATGACTATCATGCCCGAGGATGTATATAGATTAATGAGGATCCTGACTCATGGAGAGTGGGTATATTATGATTCAGTGGATGATAGCAATGTGTGTAGACAGGTGTTTGGAGATAACAACATTGCTAAAGATTGTATTACTTGGGCACAATTTGCTTCTTTTCCTACTTTTCCATCATTGTTAGCCATAGTGATCGGAGGATTACTACTGCTAGATAGGAGAGGTCACGGCTTTGTGGTTGGATGGGGCCATATATTGGAGGATTTGATTGCACATCCTCAAAGATTTGACTAGGGCTCTTGCGTGTTAGCCTAGTTATATCATGATTTACATGAGGTTGTATATAGGCACAGTGTAGCTCTTTCAGCAGGTGTAGTTTTGTTACAATTGCGGACTTGGGAGCATATCCCTATTACTAGACCAGTTTCAGCATGAGTGCAGGCCTAAGGGTATCTGTATGCATTTTTGTATGATGGCATGGCTGTCCAGTATCATTTGGGCAAGGTTGATTTTTGGAGACGTACTATTGATGATATTGATCAGGTCGTATGAGAGGATGATGATGAGTTACCATATATGTTTTCTCCTCGTTGGATGATCGGTCAATCACCACTATGTATTGAGAGATTTTTCTTCAAGAGAGTGCTCTGTCAGTACGGCCGGGTTTAGGACATGTCTTAGGGTATGGCACTTTATGCTAGAGTACAGGTCGAGAGATCTATGTGGGGAGCATAGGTTGATTATCAGTTGGCTTGCTTATAGATTGATCAACTAGGTTATGTTATGTGGGATATGATGATGCATGTAGCTAATGCAGGCATGTCTGCCAAGTATCAAGAGTGGTTCCTACGACATCGCTTTGTCATATTTACGGATCTAGTAGAGCCTATTCCTAATGTTGATGAGCTTTCTAATGATGACAAAGATGATGCTGATGATGGTGACGATGGTAGGAGACCTCAGAGATAGAGAGTTCAGAAGGCACCTAGGGCTCCTAGAGTACAAAGAGCTGTAGGACCTCAGATGTGGGGTGGTCATGTTAGAGGCCGAGGTGGTGGATTTAGGAAGCCTAGATAGAGATTAGCACAGGCATAGGTACCCCAGGGATAGGCTCCTGCCAGAGTTGGTGTAGAGTGGGCTAGGCAGAGACACAAACATTTCTAGGTGGCTAGATAGGTTCCATTAAAAGCATAGATTCCATAAAGACCTCTATCTCCACAGAGACAGGTTCCACAGGTTGATCCACAGAGTAGTTCAGCATAGCTGATACCGCATGTACCATTGGTGCCACAGGCACCTCAGGCTCATCCATCATCACAACCACCTTCAGTTCCTCCCATTGTAGATGGCTTAGTTTAGGATGTACGAGGTTTATAAGAAGGGATGACTGCAGGTACTGTACAATTAGATCATGTTTCTACTATGTTGCAGCAGTTTCTGACTACATTAGCTCAGTTACCTACTAGTGCAAGCACTAGTCAGGAACCACCTAGTACACAGGATAGATTAGGTGATAGGGATCCCGATGGTGCAGGGGGTTCAGCTACTGGTATTACTGGAGATGGATTAGGTGCCCCTACTGGGTCATGAGACAGATCTATGATATCTTGATATTGCATTGATGATGTATCACATGTATTTTTTATTAGGACTTTGATGTATGGATCATTTGTTGATGTACTTTTCATGTAAAGATTTGTGCTATATTCATTGATGATGGAGATTTATCTATGATGATTTGTGATTCCCCTTATTATGATGTTGTTATGAGATTTCCTTTTATGCATATCTACATTCTTCTATGATGCATTTATTTCTATTATGTTATGGATGCAATGTCTTACAGTAGGACATAGATAAATGGATGCAAATGATGCTAATGCAACTTATTTCTATATTCTTTTCTAATTTAAACATGATGTATGGATTATGCAATGCAATGATATGGATGAAATACTTAGTGCAATGATAAATAAATGCAACTATCTTTTTGATCTTTTGGATGTATGAAATTTAATTTATGATGTACAATTCTAAGTGATTTGGATAAATGAATAATGATTAATGTATCTTTGCTTTTTTTTTTTTTTCTCTTGATATGTATATATAATTAATAATGATTAATGATTTATGAATGCAAAAGATAATCTCATATGGGTGATTTCAAACCATTAAATTGATGAAGTATTGTCAACCATGAATTTCCCCCCTTGAACTTGGAAAAGATGCTAGAAAGACAAGCCATTTTAATCTAACTTGAAAATGCAATTAATCTAACATGAAAATGCAATTAATATAACATGAAGATGCAATTAATCTAACATGAAGATGCAATGCAACTAATTGTCCTTGAGGTTTGCGAAAGAAATGAAAACAAATATATATTTTGATCATTGAGAGTTGTGGAACTAGGAGTCGATACAATCCTTACTGGTGCCACTACGACCATAAGAATATGAATATGAATTTTATCTCATTTGGTAATCCCTTCTGTGAAACCAGTACAACCTTCACTAGTTGAATGACCAACTATGGGAGTATGAATACCGGTTTGATTTGATTCAATGTTGCAAGTGGATGTTGGTATTAAGATATTAAAAATCTAAATAGCCAAGGTATCCTTTTGCATGAACAAACAAAGGTTAACCCTCCTCCCTATATGAATTTCCTCGATGGTTCTTTGATGACCATGTCCTTAGACTAATTCACACAAGTTAAAAAATTTTCCTCAAGACAATCACTCAGAATCTTAAGAAAACATCATGTCTCTATCATTGCCAATCTAGTCGAAACATCATCGATTAGCTAAAAAGAACACGACTAAAAAAAAAGGCCAATGAAAAACTCATCAAAAATTTCCAAGTGTTTGTGAAATGTATAAATATTTTCAAATAATAATTCCAGACAGTATGATCATTTAAGGTATGTTAATTTTTAATCCTAATAAAATAAGTCAATGGAACTCAAGGATCATGTTATGCGATCGAACTGTTTAGGGTTGAACAATGATATCCATCAAAGGTTCCAAAAATCTGTCTTCTGAATTTGAAAATCCACTTCTGATGTGTGACCAAGATGTTACACTATTGAATCTATTTGGTACCAAAAATCTATGATGCGTGCCCCCAAGTGATAAATGTTATCAATTTGAAACTTAGGGTAATTAAACCTAGAATGTGACAAAATGTAGCTCTGAGACTTTATTAGGACGATGCACAAATGATAGATGTAATGAGGATATGAAAAAAAGAGATGATGAAACACAATATGTACAAATGCAACTAGGAATGACCTAAGGGACAAAAGGCGCCTATTTCCAAGTTTTCACCTCTTGGGATTATTGCTCTTTTTCTCTTTTTTTCTTTTTTTCTACCAAGGTGCCTATTGCTAGGTTTTTGCCAAGGCACTTTTTTCTCTTTTTCAATTGTTTTTGGCTTTTGAATTTTATGATTTTTTTGTATTTTGATCTTTTCTCATTTTTTTGTATTTTAACTTTTTCATGTACAAAGGTGATGCTGACTCATCTGATACTCTCAACTTATACTCTTTCCTCTGATACTATTTCCTCTGAATCAGGTGTGAAACCTCTTAAGATGAATTCTATTAAGAGGTTCTTGCAATTCATCACCCCCACAATCGGCCAATTTGTAGGTCCCCGTTCCAAAAGAAGAAACAATGAAAAAGGGACCAAGTCAATTTGCTTCCCACTTTCCTTTCTTTTCTCTATTAACCTGATTTTTTGGATTTTCTCTCAATACTAGATCTCCTACTTGAAAGGTTCTTGGTTTAATATGCTTGTTATAGTTCCTTGAAATTTGATTCTAATACACTTTCAAATGATCATAGGCTTGATCTAATTGTTGAAGTTGGGAAACTCTATAATCCGCATTCATGATTAATCCATGCAATGAGACTCTTAGGGATGGTATTTCAACTTCTAAAGGTAGAATAGTTTCGGCCCCATAAACCAATGAAAAAGGTGTAGCTCATGTGGGGGTGTGAATACTAGTCCTATAGGCCCATAATGCTGGATTGATTTGAAGATTTCAATCTCTTATTGACTTGCCAACGGATCTCTTAAGGATTTTAAGGATGTTCTTGTTGGTAGATTATGCTTGTCCATTACCTTGGGGATGGTAAATGGATGAAGAGTGATGTGTAATATGGAATGTGTCACAAAGTTCATCAACATCTTTGTTCTTAAACTATTTTCCATTATCTGTTATGATGGTGTGAGGAATGCCATATCTGCAAATGATATGATTTAGAATAAACATAGAAATTTTTTTCCCCATTGCAGTTGTTAAAGGGATACTTAACCCATTTAGTGAAGTATTCGGTTGCCATGAGAATATACTTGTGTTCATTTGAAGAAGGTGGATAAATCATGTCAATCAAATAAAAACCCCATTCATAGAATGGCCATGGTGTGACAAATGGGTGTAACTCTTGTTCTGGTGCATGGATCATGTCTCTATGGTATTGACATTTTGTACAAACTTTGACAAATTGACAATAATTTCTTTCTAAGGTTTTCCAAATGTACCCCATATGTAGGATTTTCTTATCTAGGCTTAAACCACTTGAATGTGACCCACAAATCCCCTCATGGACATATTTTAAAGCTAATTTTGATTCATCTTCCTATAAACATCTAAGGAGCATTCCGTTAAAACCTTTACGATACAATGTGTTAGAAAGGATGGTATAACGGGCCACTTTTCTTATGAAATTGTACTTTTGAGCATGGGTTTGGTCTATAGGTAAGGTTTGATCTTTTAGGTAGGCATAAATGGGTCCATACCATGGTGAGTCATGTCCGTTTAGAAGGGCAATAATTTGGGTATCAGGTAGGTTAAATGCTAGTTTAACCAATTCTTCCACCAAGAACTCATACTTTTCATTTTGATCAGGCATTTGAAGCAATGATGCCAAAGTAGCCATTGCATCTGCTGGTTTACTCATGTCTCTTGCTATTTGTTCAAAAGTAATAATAAAAAAGTACCTTTTCCAATCATCCACCAATTTTTTGTAAGGCATCAATTTTTTATCCTTAGTATTATATTCATCATTAACTTGATTGATGACTAATTGAGAGTCTCCATAGACTTGTAATTCTGTGACATTCCATTCCAAGGCCATCTTGATACCTATGATCAAAGCTTCATACGCTACTATGTTGTTGGTGCAAGGGAAAAATAACTTCTAAGATTTTGGGATTGTGTAACCTTGTGGTGTAATCAAAAGAATGCCTGCTCCACTACCATTTTGGGTGTAAGATCCATCAAAGTATAAAGTCCATGTCTTAGCTTCCACATTAACAATTTCAGAATTTAGAAACTCTAGTACTTGAATAGGATGTGTAGCTTCTTGAGGATATTCAGCCAATTGATCGACAATAACTTGACCTTTGATTGCTTTCATGTCAACATATTCAATGTTGAACTCACTAAGCACCATTACCCACTTTGTAATCCTTCCAATTAAATTTTTTTTTCTTAGTAAGTATTTTAAGGGATCAATTTTGGCTATGAGCTTCACTTTATGCAACAACATATAATGTCTTAACTTTTGAGAGGAAAATACCACTGCTCGGCAAGCCTTTTCCATGAAGCTATATTTTAATTCATATTTGATCAATGTTCTACTCAAGTAGCAGATAGTTCTTTCTTTTCCTTCATCATCTTCTTGTGCCAATAATACTCCTAAAGATTTTTCCATTGCTGAAATATAGAGTAACAAATTTTTTCCTTGAATTAGTGACATCAAGATATGTGGATTCATCAATTATGTTTTCAACAATGTAAAGGCTTTATCACATTCCTCGTCCCATGTGAAGATGGTGTCTTTATGTAGCAATCTGGTGAAAGAATGGCATTTTTCCGCCAATTGAGAAATGAAACTTCTTATGGATTGAAGCCTTCCTTGAAGTGACCTCATTTGACTAATATTATTTGGAATGTCCATATCCATTATTGCTTGTAACTTTTTAGGATATACATCAATGCCTTTTGCTGAAACAATGTACCCTAGGAGTTTTCTAGATTGTACGCCAAAAGCACATTTCTTTGGGTTGAGTCTCACTTTGAATTGTTCTAGTCTTGTAAAAATATTTTTGAGGATGGTTAAAGGATCTTTTCTTTTATGTGACTTAGCTAGAATGTCATCCACATAATCTTCCATAAAGGTGTGCATCATGTCATGGAAAATGGTAGTCATTGCTCTTTGATAAGTGGCTCCAACATTTTTGAGACCGAAGGGCATTACATTTGAACAAAAAGTACCCCATGGGCATGTAAAGGCTATATTCTCTTGATCCTCAGGTGCAATGCAAATTTGAATATACCCACTAAATCTATCCATAAGTGAAAACATAGAATGACCCGTAGTGAGATCCATAATAGCATCAATGCTAGGCAATGGGAAGTCATCTTTTGGACAAGCAAGGTTTAAATATATGAAATCCATGCAAAATCATATGGTTTTATCATGTTTGGTAACTAGTATAGTGTTGGAGATCCATTTGGCATATGCAATTACTCTTATAAATCTTGCCTTGAGTAATTTTTCCAATTCTTCTTTGACTAAAAGGGCTACGTGTCGATGCTTTTTTCTTAACTTCTGCGTGATGGGATTAACCCTGGGTTTCACATTTAAATGATGCATTATGAAACTTTGATCTAATCTAGGCATGTCAGCATATGACAATGCAAAGTTGATTTGTTTTTCTTGAAAGAATTCAATGAATTATTTTCTCTCCAAGGAAATCAAAGATGTTGCCAAGTGAATGAATTTAGGATCCTCTTATGTTCCAATGTTAACCTTTTTGTGGGTTCAATAAGTGTAGGTGATCTTTCATCTTCATGAGCTGGTAAGGTGTCCAAACTCTCTCCCTTAGGTTCCACAATTGGGTTTTCACCTTCGGAAACATCCTTTATTTTTACTTTTTTTGGGTCTAGCACTGCCACATGGTGGTTTTCACCACTAAACCTTCTCATTTTTTTTGCATATCTCCTCGTTATTTTATGTATTAAGAGGTTGAACACCTACCCCTATCATTGTGTCCAGAGTGAATTCATTGATGGAAGAATTGGGTTCAACCAGATTGAGGTATAAGGCCATTGCATTATCATTTGAAAAGTAGAGCAAGTCATTTGGCTCAGAAAGATGCCAATCAATAAGTTTGGGGTGCATTAAGGACAAGGATTCATTAGATGGGATTTCATTTGAAGGAGTTAAGGACATGACTTAATTTGATAGTTCATACATTGTATCATCAAGGTCTATTACATGTGCCTCTTTAAGATGGTCCATGGAAGAAGGTTCAAAATCCTCTTCATTAGAGTCCTCGAATATTTCTTTGGGAAAGAAAGCATGTGGATTAAACACTAGGTTAGAATCTCCCACCCATGAAGGTACCCAAGATTCACCTACCCATTGAGTGTAAAGAGGTGCTTGTTCTACATTAGAGTGTTGAGGTTCACTTGATGTTTGAGTTGAATTCAAACTTTGAGTCACATGTTCTTGATTCTCAACTTTAGGAGGAGTTGCA
>MU226283.1:1132914-1150420 GCA_018584345.1 Thuja plicata
CACATTGTCTTTGCATTTTTGCAATCTTTGACATCCTCAAATTCAGCATCAAAGAGTGAGGCTAAAAGCTCTATAACCATGCAGTTATGTTCATGCTTTACTCTCAATTGATCTACTATCAATGGTCCTGTAGGCAACACATATGTAGTATCTAAGTATTGAGTAATATAATTGCCAATAGCTGATAAGTGAAGCTTTATCCTGCTTTTCCATGAAGAAAAGTTGTCTTTGTTCAACTTGGGCACATCTCGTCTGTTCATCTTGTGATCTTTTACTTAGGTCTTGAAACCTTCCTTCTAAGCACACAAGCTCTGATACCAATTGTTAGTAATAACTGAGAGGGGGGGTGAATCAGTGGCCTCAAAAATTTATCTAATTTAAACTTTAATCCACCAATCAATACTTCCCAAATTATTAAGTCCCTACAAGATGTATGCCTTTGAAATACTTGAAACAAATAACCGTCTGTCGGTTTACCTTGTCTGTTCTTATTCTCCTTGATAACCGATAAGCAGTAAACTATATTTATCGATAATTAGTAAATATGCAGAGTGTACCAATCAATCCATAAATGCATATGTAGAATGTAAAGCAATAAAGTAATAAACCATACACATATAACACAAGGATTTTAATGTGGAAACCCTGTTAAGGGAAAAAACCACTGGGACTGGTACCCCAAATTTTCACTCTTCTAAAGTGAGCCCTATTAGGAGCCAACCCCATTAAAGGTTACAAACACACAGTTAAGTGTGACCTTGTTAGAGTATTTTTATACATAGGTTGTCACTTAGTATCTAGCATCTATGCTACCATCCTTGAATTAGTCTCATGACTGTCAATAGGCTTTATGCTAATCTTACTACCATCCTTGAATTAGCCTCCTTCCTAGACTGTCAATAGGCTTTAGATAAGACCAATGCTACTATCATGAGTCAACCTTCTGGTAATATGTTAGGATATACCTCAATTACAAAAGACTATTAAGAGACGTAATGCTGCAATGGTTAAACTAAAACAAAATGACATGTTTCTAATGCAACTGAATTGCAGATTTTCAAATCTATTTACTTACAACATCTTTCTGATGAATGTATCAATTCAATTCCTTTGTACTTAACTCTTTGTGCTTTGTGATGCTATGTTTTTTTGTTCGTCAGTGTCTACAAAATTCTTTAGCTCTCCCTTAGCTTGATTGATTAGGACTACATGAAGTTTATCCTTCATCAATTTCTCTTAACCATCTTCTATCAGCTCACTCCCCCATGTATCTAATTGCTTGTGGGAATGAATTATGCTTGTCTCATAAATGGACATGATATTCCTTAATTCTAGGTTCTTGATTCTTGATTCTTGATTCTTGTCATTAAAAATAATCCAGCCAAGTTGATTTGCGGCTTTAACTCCTGATTTATCTCATAGTTATCTTCTTGCCAGTTGTACAAATCACTTACTTAAATGTGGTCGAATAAAACAAATAAAACAACCAGTTAAGTCTATCCTTTAGCTCTGCCAGCTAGATATTTTGTCATTTTATGATCTCTCTATTCTGTCGGTCAATTCTGTAGTTCGTCACCGGTGACAACTGCCAGTTCTATCAGTGCAGCTTCAGTTAGCTTCGGGATCTCCATCCGTCGTGCATCATTGGATCTTGCTCATTGGGAAACACTATTTTTAGCTCATCAGGCATCCTTTGATTCTGCTTCATCGGGAAACATTGTCTTCTGCTTGTCAAACATCACTATGATTTTATCTCTATATTTACTGATCGTGTGCACTCCATCAGTGTAGTCTGTCACTTAGTGAATACTTGACTTTTATGCATTGCTGAAGGCATAAGCTTTATTTCATCGATTCTCTGAAGTCTTTGACATTATGTATATGACCATATAGATGATATCAAGTTGACATCAATGAAAATACAAACCATTAACTGATTTAATATCTTGCATCATCTTCAACTTAATATAGTCAAACATTTAATCAGTTACATGTGATCAGTTTCTCTAGTTTCTGCACTTTCGGGTGAATTTTCATCTGCAGCAAAGAAAAACATAGAGAGTCAAAATAGTGAGTAGACCATTAAAATCTTATTTTTAAATCAGAAATACCTATGTGACATTTAAGAGTTAACAAGCGGCATTTAACTGTTACTACATGTAAATAAAAAACTTTGAAAGCGGCATTTAAATCTTAATAGGCGGCCCTGGAAATTCCACAGGTGGCCAAATAAAAATGAAAGGCGGCACAGAACGTATAAAATATAGTCAAATGTTGCTGGAATGTAGCTCTTGGAAGTTCACAAGTGGCACACATTTTCTCACAGTCGGCACACTTTATCTCCCAGGCAGCCCACTTTATCTCACAGGCGGCTTAAGAAAGAAAGATGGAGATGAAAGAAACTCCGTACATGGTGCTTTACTGTTCATAAGTGGCTCTGAATACTTTGTAGGTGGCTCTTCTCCTATTTTCCTACAAAATAACACAAAGAATAATGCAAAACACACAATATATAAAGATAAAAATGTTAGAAATGAGGCTTAAAGCCCTACGGTGGGTGCCATTTGTGTGTGTGAGATTACACCTTCATGAAATTAGGATTAGTAACAACAACTCTATGGAAAGAAAATTCTATTTAATCTAAGAATTGAAGTTAAACCCATGACATCTCATGGTTCTCTATCTAAGCTTTATTAAGAGAGCTCTCAGTCTTAATCTCTCTCAAGGACAATCCTAGAATGAGAAGAAAATGATAAACAATGCTCTAATTTGGCTCACATGCTCCAAGATATGCTATAAAACCAACAAATTATTTTAAAGATGATGCTCTAAATGCTATGAAAATGCTGAAATATTATCAAAATCTCTCAAATGCTCTCCAAATGGTTAAATAAGGATGCTTTTCTCTTGAAATTCTTGGATTCCAAATGCAAAGAAATGGCTTGTATTTATAGCAATTTCCCAAGGGTAGGGGGCAGAGTGAGTTGATCATGATCAAGCTTTGGTTGAGTAAAAAGCTTTGAGGTGTTTTCAAATGGAGGGAAAATTGAGTGCTTGTCCTCAAAGAAAATAAGAATTATATAACTCAATCATTTAATTAATTTAGCCATGTAAGGGTGAATGGGTCGGATTTGATTTTTTGATTTAACCTATACAATTAATTGATTAAAATCAATTGCATAATTTTGATTAATCCCTTTTAGGCTTGAATTTAATTATTTGATGTCATGATTATTTAATCTTTTGATTTAATTTTATTTTTCTCCACTTTGCTTGATAAATGTCCATTTGATTTGATCCATTTTAATGCATTGAGATGAGATTTGAGGCAATTGGCTTAGATTTTCAATTTTGAATGTTTAAGATACACTTGGTAAAATTTAGGTGTCTACACAAGTCACTTTAGATGAAATCATTGAGATACCATACTGTGACCCAACACCACTTGATTATGAAGCATTCAAAGAAAATGGTAAAATATGCCAAATGAAGGCATTACTGGAGAAGATGAGGAAACAACACCAAGACTCCATGGTACTGGAAACAAAAAGGGAAATATTACACAAAATTATACCTGATGTTGATATTAATCAGAATAATCCATTTCTTGATTAAGTCGCCACTATCAATGAAGCCATTACAATGCAGAACATTGATGTAGAGAAGGCAATAGAAGAGAGAGCAGAGCTAAAGTACTAGCTGAAACTAATTGAGAACATCAGCCAAGAAGTGTCAGTCAACAAGGTAAAGCTTTCATAATTCATTACTGAATTAAATCCAATTATCACTGAAGCTATTTCCTTGATTCAACAACTTATCACACTAGAAAATTTCACTAAGGAGCATAGTTAAAATATTGCAAAGTTAGATACAGATCTAGCTAATAGTGCTAAAAGCTTAACCGATGGAAACAATGCAATTAAGTTGCATTATGAAAATATTATTGAGATCAAGAGGTTAAGGCAAGAACTGTGGGAAGTAGAGACACACTTCAGGGAAGAAGTCACCGAGCTCCAAGATCAAATTCTACCGAACGTTACACTGCTTCAACAACATATCAGTTTGGCAAGGCAATTGATAGCAAACCCCGAGATGTCTATAGCAGACAACATCTATGATATGCATTCCAAGATCATACTCGAGCACATTGCTCTAGATAATTTTAAGGAATAATGGGAGAAAATTATGGAAGACATGAGGTCTTCACAGTCTCTAATTTTTGATAAGCTATAAGGTATTAACCTTTTCCATTAATATCAAAAAAGGGGGAAAATGATATGTATATGGTATATTCATATGGGGAAAATGATATCTATTGTACAGAGGGAAATATATGATATGTATAGATAGGCAACTATATAGTACTACTGATAAAGGGGATATACCAACATATACATAGGGGGACTCAAGAAATGACTAAGGATTATATATGTTGTACATACTTAACATTTTGTTAGTATTTTACACATATCATTTTTTGATACTAATGTTAAAGGGGGATATTGATGACATTAATTTTCTGTTAGTATGCAAACAACACTTTCGGTAAGCATCCATCGAAAGATAGAACAAAGAGAAAATAAAAAATCAGATACAAGAGATCACCAAAAATGGCTAAGTACAAAGAGAACCGACGACACAACTTTGTGTGTACACCAAAACTACAAAGTGGAAACGATAAAGAGGTAACTGAAGGTGGGACCTGAAAAGAAAGTCATAGTGCAAACTGAGAGAATAGTTACAGAGGAAATTGAGAGGAGAGTTCAAGCAAGGGACCCGAAAGATAGTTTACTGACTTCAGAGCATAACCAACTGACAAAAACCGAGAGTCAGTTGTAGCCCACAAAAAGTGGATCTGACTTCCACCTTAGATAAAGAAGTCATTTTCTATTTATAGAATCTTGATTTGTTTTTAAAACCATTTCTTTAGGGACAATAAAGATGAATGTAAGTTATTTAATCATTCTAACTGATTTAAAACACATAGACCAGGAGATGTAGGTAAAAATTTGTAAACCTGATCTTAGAGTTAACATCAAGTTTTTTGTGAAACTTAATGAAGTCAATCCATATTATAAATAGATGATGAAAGCATTCATTATAAATGATGTCAAAATAGAAGAGAGGATGAATGAATCCTATCAGCACATTTATGAATCAGATTGAAAGTTTCAAGAACCAGAACAGCTAAAAGTGAATTTGGTTATCAGAACCAAGAACATAGGCTACCGAGAATTAGAGGTATTATTCAATCACACTAGGTGATAATCTTATTCATTTAAACTTAAATGGATCTATATCAGCAATAGGAGATTGCATTTAATAGGTCAAATTGTAATTTGTTATCATTCTAACAAGTGGAGCAAAGTGTAAAAATCCTTTCATGGAAGGTGGATTTAACAGTCGAACTATAGATCTCTTAACCAAGTGCACACTCAATAGTGTTGCTAAAGATCTTAACCGAGTAGACTTTAATAGGTCTCCACAGATACTCTTAACCGGGTAGATCATCATAAGTGATCAGATTGTAAGTCTTAACTGGCCCCTTCCAATCTGGAGATAGTTAAGATTTGGTGGGTACCATCCCCACCGCAGCTTTTACTTCCTAACAGGAGTTTTTTGCGATATCATATCTTATATTATGTGTCAATTACTTTCATAAATGTTTCTACGAATGTTTACATGTATGTTAAGTTTATAAATTGATATAACTCTCATGAAGATAGTATAGATCAGATGGATGGATGTACAATTGATTACACAAAGGTTAATTGATTAAAGGATACAAAAGTTTTAGAGGTACTGATTCACCCCTCCCCTCTTAGTACACACTTCCCATTAATTCCAACACCCTCCAAGATATGACATTTAATGTATGGACATCTTGGGTATGTTGGTTTATGTTTATTGTCCAAGAAAATAATAGTAGATGGTTTTCAATGTTTTTCAGAGTTCAATAACATGTGTGAGGCTTGTATTTTGGGTAAGAAACAATGGCTTCCCTTCAATTCTGGTAACTCTAAAAGGGAAAGATCACAATTAGAGCTGGTCCATACTGATTTAGTTGGCCCTATGAAAATAACTTTCATTGGGGGGAGTACTTATTTTATGACATTCATAGATGATTTCAGTCGTAGAACATGGGTGTATTTTATGCAACATAAATTTGAAGCTTTTGATAAGTTTTTTTAGAATTTAAAGCCCAAACTAAAAAAGAAAGTGGACAATATGTTAAATTCCTAAGGTCATATAGAGGGGGGGAATATACCTACAATATTTATGTAAAGTTTTGCTGGAAAAATGACATAAAGAAGGAGCTAACAACCAGTTATACTCCACATCAAAATAGAGTGGCTAAAAGAAAGAATAGGACCATCGTTGAGATGGAAAGGATTGTGATGAAAGAAAAAGGACTCCAAATTGAATATTGGGGAGAAGATGTAGAAAAAATCTTCTATTTGATAAATAGAAGTCCTACAAAGGAAGTCTGTGACAAGATTCTATTGGAAGCATGGGAAAAGTATAGATGGATAGTTGAACATTTGAGAGTGTTTGGGTGTGTAGAATATGCACATGTGCCAAAGGAGAAAAGGAAAAATTTGGATGACAAGGGTGTGAAATGTATCTTCATGGGATATAATCTTGCTTCAAAGACATATAGATTGTATAACCCAGTCACCAAAAGGGTCAACATTTCAAGGGACGTAGAGTTCATTGAGAATGAGTCATGGGATGGATCAGTGGACATGTCATCAAACAATTTAATTAAAGTTCCTATTATTGTCGAGCATGATGAATTTAATGATCATCAAGATGATACAACAATAGATATAGAAGGCTCACAAAAACTTTGTATTGGTACATAGAGAGCTACAGACGGCTTAAGATGGGTCCTAATAGGCCCTACATAGAATAGCAGTAGCAATATTTCAAGTTCTAACCCAACACTCACCTCCCTAATTCCATGAAAGATGAAGAGTCTGAGAGGGATATACCAAGATGAAAGGTATGAAGCGAAATTTGATGAAAACATAAATTTTGTATTATTTTCTCATACTGATCCAATTTATTTTGAGGATGTTATAAAAGAAGAAAAATTGTGTGAGGTCATGGATGAGGAAATATAAGCAATAAAAAGTAATGAAACTTGGGAGATAACTAATTCACCTCCTAACAAGAAAGTTGGGTATGTGCAAGATCATGAGGGGCCAAAAAGTGGCGATGTGAAAAAAAAATCAACTTTTCAGTCATCCAAAAGAATATGAAAATGTTTGTTGACTTTTTAGTAAGCCTGGGTGTCAGTACACCTAGGCAAACCTGACACAAAAGTACAAGTCTAATCGGGTACCCAAAACCTATGGCATAAATCAAAGCCCGTGAGTCATTTTCCTCATTTCTCTCATTGTTTTAGGATTGGTAAATGGCTCCATATATCCTATACTTGATTTTTTCGGGTACCTAATTTCTCTAACAACAAATTAGACTATGCAGTATATATGGTAAGTAAATTCTTGGTATATTTTGATTAATTTATTTCATTTTTATTTTAAATGATTTTTTTTTGGTTGAAATAGGGTTTTGTATTAATTTTTTTAATAATATATGAAACCAAATTGAAATTTATATTTTTTTTTTATTTAATCAGGCATGGCTGACAACAATGAAGAAAATAACCCTCCCACACCAAATAACAATCCCCAAACAATCCAGAACAACTTTAAAACCCTTGATCTTTAGAGGATTTATACAAGACAATTTGAACACTATACGAGGGTTCCAAAACACATATCAGAATATACCTATATTAGGTCCCATGCTTTCCACCCTAAATACTATTATTAAAATCATTAACAAACTTACATGGCAACATAATGTTGCTCTTCATTGGCGTGATGATATGCATGTCCAATTTGATGATGGGCTTGACCATGCTGGGGTTGTGGACCTTATTATAAATAAAGAAGATATATCCTCCCTTTTTTGAATCCTAAAAATGGATTAAAATTTGATTCTAAAAATCCTAAATTATCAATTAAATGGTGCACAAAGGATGCAATGCGTACACAGCTTTGGGGTCATTTATGGATGGTTTTTGATAAACCACCCCATAGCAATTTGGAGCTCCCTTTCTATTTTATTAGAAAAATTGTATGTTGAGTTTGTGCTTGGTCACAATGTAAATTATTGGAGCATGAGTCCCAACATGGGCGTAGGCAGAGGAGCTCCTCAGACTAGATCATTTTCCCAGAGAAGAAAGGAAACTACCTTTGTCCCCTCACTAATGTCGCACCCCCTCCTCCAGTGCAGCATCCCAATATCATTGCAAAGGCTGCCTCACAGAGTATTAGGGCCATTCACATTCTGAGTGATCAGTTATCATCCAAACCAGGTCATTGTTGCATCCTGGTGTGGATGATGTTGTTGCATCAACATCTGGCAGCAGTTCACATGTATGTGGGCCTCATACTTGCATTATGTGCAAGATTTTGTGCCCCAGATTTCTTACTAATGTTGATACATATTAGTATGTTATTGATGAAGAGGATACATAAGATGTAGCTATAGAGGCTACAACACCTCATGAAGCATCTGCATCTCATGAGAGTGCTGAGGAGGGGTACGCAGAGCCATGGAGTCATGTTGATATAGTAAGAGTAAACATTATAAATAAAGTTGTCATATGACTTATTTAATTTAAAAAATAATTTATTTATTTAGATTAGTTTTAATGACTACATGCACTTATGGATATATATTTGGTCCATTTATGTTCAGTCGATGATAGAGGAGGAGTTGAGACAGGTGGATGACTCCACAATTTTGGCCATTTCATTTGGCCTTGACACCTATACGGTATATTATAAATTATCTAACCATTAGTTTTTTATATCATTTGGTGTACATGCTTAAATCTCTATCACTTAGAGCAATAAAATTCATACATTTACTAATATATTGTCATCTTATTGTACTCTTTCAGGTATCAACTGATGTCAATGGAGGGCATGAGGGGTTCCTTCTTCATGTGTCGACAAAGGAAAGGTAATTAATTATTTAAGATTAATTATGCATGCAAATGTATGCCACTTGTGTGTAGCAATAAATATTTTACTTTCACTTTATTGTATAAGGTGTGGCTCTTGACGATGTCTCGACATGGGTTTGGGAGCCTAGGATGACAGGCATCTCGATTCAGAGTGATAACCCAATTGTACATAGATTTACATATTGTTATTTGTATTTTGTAACCAGGGTTGTTATGATGAAGTAAATTTATATATAATTGACTATATTTTTAACTCTCATAGGTTACTCCCGGTGCGAGGGAGGGCCCACTAGAATCTTTCATATCTTTGTTGACCCAACCGACTATTCTTGAGGAGAGATCGATGGATGTAAGTTTTAATTTTAGTTCAATCAATTTGTAATTTTATTATGCTATCATCCTATTTTGTAAATTTATTACTCTATGTTTCACCTTGGGCCGCTACACCACTCTACTAATCTCATTATTGTAAATATATATTTATAGGTCAGGTTGGTATTGGTGGCATTGTCCCTTCGCTACCAAAGGCTTATTGTACAGATGTTTGTATTAAATTATAATTTATAATTAAATTAGTGTTTGAGTTATGAATTATATATATATACAGATCATATAAACTAAGCAATATAACTTGGGATTGAACTCATTTTTGATGCAGGATCAATCAGAGCCAAATAGTTCTTCAAAGAGGCTACATTTTGATGATTCCCCTATGACATAGGATGTAGTTTTAGTTGTGTTCATTAAGATATGCCACTTGGCACATTTTGAGATGACATATATGCCACATTGTACACCTTGAAACATTGATTTTGTAGACATTTTGAAATGGCATGTGCCATATTTGTATATGGAGTTACTTTTGATACTTTCTATATATACAACATTTTCATTTTTATGTTATATTTGTGTCATCTTTTATATACATGTTTATTACTCATGTATATGGAATTGAATGGTGAAGTTATATCTTAACTATGATTATGATTGTTATATCTTGAAGTGATATTTGATTATCATTATGATTTAAATTATATCTTGTTGAAGTTATATGCCAATTTGTTTGAATTTTTTTATAATAGATGTAATAAATTACTGAGATCACTAAAATTCTCCTTTTTTCTTGTAACAATAGCCAAATCCTTCCTTCAATAGTACATCAAATTCTAGACTATTTTTGGTTGTTTTCTCAAAAACTTTCTAAAATACTTCCAAAACTAATAAGTGTTTTAGATACCCTTTATAAATTTATAAAACATATGTCAAACTCAACCCACATTGTTTTGTACCATCATGCTCAAAATTTTTCATCCTTAGTCACATACCTTGGGGAAACTTGGGATACACTTGAGCATTTCAATGTGTCAAAAGGGGTTATGGGGAATTCCTAGGGGTCCTAGTATGCCTTATCACACGTTAGAACCCTTAGGACACTTGGGACACACTTGAGTGTTCCAATGTGTCGAAACAGGTCATTAGGAATTCCTAGGGGTCCTAACGTTTGTTAAGGTATACTAGGACCCCTAGGAGTCCCCATGAACCCTTTCGACGCATTCAAAATCTCAAGTGTGTCCCAAGAGGTCGTAGGACTCCTTGGGAGACACTTGATTGTTGAAATGTGTTGAAAGGTGTCATGGGGACTTCCTAGGGGTCCTAAGATGTGATAAAGTGTACTAGGACCCCTTAGGTCCCTTTGTGACCCCCCAAAAAACATTGGAACACTCAATTGTGTCCCAAGGGGTCCTACGACCTCTTAGGACAAAATTGAGTGTTCCAATGTGTCAAAAGGGGTCATAGGGACTTCGTAGGGGTCGTAACACATTATAAGATGCACTAGGACACACTTGAGTGTTCCAATGTGTCAAAAGGGGTCATGGGGACTTCCTAGGGGTCCTAACGCGTGATAAGGCATACTAGGACCCCTAGGAAGTTGCCATGACCTCTTTCAACACATTGGAACAATCAAGTTTTTCCCAAGAGGTTGTAGGACCCCTTGGGACACACTTCATTATTTCATTGTGTTGAAAGGGGTCATAGAGACTTCCTAGGCATCCTAACGTGTGATAAAGTCTACTAGGACCCCTTAGGTCCCTCAGTGACCCCTGAGAACATATTGGAACACTCAATTGTGTCCCGAGGAGTCCTACGACATCTTGGGACACACTTGAGTCTTCCAATGTGTTGAAAGGGGTCATAGACATTTCCTAAGGGTCCTAGTATGCCTTATCACATGTTAGGACCCCTAGGAAGTCTCTATGACCCGTTTTGACACATTCGAATACTCAAGTGTGTCCCACGAGGTTGTAGGACCCTTTAGGACACAATTGAGTGTTCCAATGTGTTCTTGGGGGTCACAGAGGCACCTAAGGGGTCCTAATACACTTTATCACATGTTAGGACTCCTAGCAAGTCCCCATGATCACTTTTGACACATTTCAACAATCAATTGTGTCCCAAGGGGTCCTACGACCTCTTGAAACACACTTGAGCATTCCAATGTGTCAGAAGGGGTCATGGGCATTTCCTAGGGGCCCTAGTATGCCTTATCATGCGTTAGGACCCCTACGAGTCCCCATGACCCTTGTCAACACATTTAAACACTTAAGTGTGTCCCAAGAGGTCGTAGGACACCTTGGAACACAATTGAGTGTTTCAATGTGTTCACAGGTGTCACATAGGGACCTAAGGGGTCCTAGTACTTTTTTTCATGTGTTAGGACCCCTAGGAAGTTCCCATGACCCCTTTGGACACATATAAATAATCAAGTGTGTCAAAAGGGGTTCTACAACCTTTTGGGACACACTTGAACATTCTAATGTGTTGAAAGGGATCATGGGGATTTTGCTAGGGGTCCTAGTATGCCTTATCACGTATTAGGACCCCTAAGAAGTCCCTATGACCCCGTTCAACACATTAGAACACTCAAGTGTGCAAGAAGAGGTCATAGGACCCCGTGGGATACAATTGAGTGTTCCAATGTGTTCTCAAGGGTCTTAGAGTGACCTAAGGGGTCCTAGTACACTTTATCATGGGTTAGGACCCCTAGAAAGTCCCCATGACCCCTTTTGACACATTGAAACAACCAAGTGTGTCTCAACAGGTCCTATAAACTCTTGGGACACACTTGAGTATTCCAATGTGTTGAATGCGGTCATGACAACATCCAAGTGGTCCTAGTATGCCTTATCACATGTTAGGACCCCTAGGAAGTCCTTATGACCCCTTTCGACATATTGGAATACTCAAGTGTGTCCCAAGAGGTTGTAGGACCTCTTGCAATACAATTAAGTATTCCAATGTGTTCTTGGGGGTCACAGAGGGACCTAAAGGGTTCTAGTATACTTTATCAAATATTGGGACTCCTAGGAAGTGTCCATGACCTGTTTTGACACGTTGAAACAAAAGTGTGTCCCAAGGGGTCCTACAAACTCTTGAGACACACTTGAGTGTTCCAATGTCTCAGAAGTGATTATGGAGACTTCCTACGGATCCTATAGTGTGATAAGGCATACAAGGACTCGTAGGAAGCCTCCATGACCCCTTAAGCAACACTTGAGAGTTCCAATGTGTCGAAAGGGGTCATGGGGACTTCCTAGGGGTCCTAATATGTCTTATCACACGTTAGGACCCCTAGGAAGTCCCCATGACCCCTTTCAACACATTGAAATAATGAAGTGTGTCCCAAGGGGTCCTATGACCTCTTGGGACACACTAAAGTGTTCTAATGTGTCGAAAGGAGTCATGGGGACATCCTAGGGGTCCTAGTACACCTTATCATGTGTTAAGACCCTTACGAAGTCCCTATGACCCCTTTCAACACATTGGAACAATCAAGTGTGTCCCAAGCTGTCGTAGGACCCCTTGGGAGATAGTTGAGAGTTCCAATGTGTTCTTGGGGGTCAAAGAGGGACCTAGGGGGTCCTAACTTACACTTTATCATGTGATAGGACCTCTAGGAAGTCCCCATGATGCCTTTCGGCACATTGGAACTATCAAGTGTGTCTCAAAGGGTCTTACGACCTCTTGGGACACACTTGAGCATTCCAATGTGTTGAAAGTGGTCATGGGTACTTCCTATGGGTTGTAAAACATGATAATAAGTACTAGGACCCCTAAAAATTCCCCATGAACCCTTGGAAAACACTTGAAAGTTCAAATCTGTTGAAAGGGGCCATGGGGACTTTCTAGGGGTCCTAGTACGCATTATCGCACATTAGGACCCCTAGGAAGTCCCCATGACCCCTTTCAACACATTGGAGTAATCAAGTGTGTAACAAGGGGTCCTACAACCTCTTGGAACACACTTGAGTGTTTTAATTTGTCAAAAGGAGTCATGGGGACTTCCTAGGGGTACTAGTATACCTTATCATGTATTAGGACCTGTAGGAAGTTCCCATGACCCCTTTCGACACATTAGAACAATCAAGTGTGTCCCAAGGTTTCCTACAACCACTTGGGACACACTTGAGTGTTCTAATGTGTTGAAAGGAATCATGGGGACTTCCTAGGGGTCCTAGTAAACTTTATGATATGTGTTGTCTGAATTTTAGTCACCCATTTTTTTTGGCATTATTGGAGTCATATGGTCATGTCAAGTCAGTCTGGTTATGTCTAGGTCTAGGTTCCCTCTAGGATAGGAAATCTTTGCTGGGTTTCCCTTCCATTGCCTTCTTGCTTCAAATTGGGAGGGATGTTTTAAAAGTCTTTATGTTGGGTAGGTTATAGATCCCAACCTGGCAAGGATTGTGTGCTCCTATTAATGATCTTTTTCAAGCAGGTTGGTGATTGAAATCATATGGATTTAGCTGGACAGCGTCATATGGAAATTCTCAGAGTATGCACAGTCAGTTGTTTCAAAAGTACTTCATGGAATGCAATAGAAATAGTGTGCAAGATTAAGGATTCAATCCTTTGAAAATAGTAAATAATTGCATTCTTTCTTCATTCTAAAGAAGGAATTTCTTTTGGAGTTGATGGCTCTGTTTGCAGTAGGAATTCAAGAAAGGTAGTAAAACATGAAATGAGGACAGCATGGTATGAAGTTCATAAGTCATCTAATTCACAGGTTGGGATCATAAAAGATACTGCAAGGTGATGCGCGGATTGATCAGTTGAAAATGTGCTGCAGAGACAAACTTGTACTCGCCCAATGTATTTTTCACAGTCAATTAAAGTTGGTCCTTTTCATAATTTGAAGGCATGGATCGATTCTTTAAGTCTTCATGATCCCAACAGTGAAAACAATGTGCAATTTGATGCTAAAATGAGGAAGTTATAAGACGACGGGTTTCTCAATTTTGGCTACTCCATGGTGGCTTTCGCACCTCTCAGGTGATTTTCCGCAAAGAAGAACTTTGCACTATGCGGGTTTCACACTTAGCTGGTGATTTTCCGCAAGCTTAGTTATAATAAGGTGGGCCTGATTTATTAAAAAGGAATATTATGTTATTGTTTTAAGAGATCAAATAAAGCATGTGCTTTAAGTTAAGTAGCCCACGCACTTAAAAATGACATGCAGAAAGACAGGTAGTGGCTTCTCCATTATGCGGAAATTGCACCTACTAGGTGCGATTCCCGCAAATAAGGTTTTTCACATATTGCAGGTTTCACACCTCCCTCATACATTTTCCACAATGGAGAAGCTATTTTCCAATTTTCCACAATGGAGAAGCTCTTTTCCAATTTTCTGCAATGGAGAAGCTCTTTTCCAATTTTCTGCCGGAGAAGCTCTTTTCCAATTTTCCGCTGGAGAATCTCTTTTCCAATTTTCTGCCAGGAGAAGCTCTTTTCCAATTTTCCGCAATGGAGCCGCTCATTTTCCATTTTTCCCCAAAGAAGCTATAATGTCAAATCCTGCCAATGGAGCATTTCGGCAATGAAAGATACATTGTAATGGAGTCTATGTCACTAAGTGAAGACTGCGGTCTTAAATCAATCAAAGGAAACTGAGACTGAGCAACGTGGATGAAGTGAGAAATGCACCTCAATGGTGAATTCCCACAATGGAGAAGCAGATTTGGTATTTTCCGTCAGAAGCATTCAGTTTGGGATTTTCTGCCAATTGCATTAAAGGCCCGAGTTCAAGATAAAGATGAGGATTCTCGATACCATTTGAGGTTGAAATCAAAACTGAATAGCATCAAACATGTGAAAAATATGATTATGTCCAAAAAGTAGATGTCACTGAATATCAAACAGGAGTCATGATCAGAGATCATGCTAGATGTTCCTTAATTGCATCTAAAAAAGAGGTTGAATATTAGTCATGGCAAAGGAAGAATAACAATTCAAATATGTCAAGCACGACATCTTGTTGAATATTGTCATGGTGATAAAGCACGACTTATTACAAATTCAAACTATAACCAGAGCTATTTGGAGATTGATTTCTTATGAAACAATGATAGAAACTATGCTGCACTTTCTTTAATACATCTAAGAAAGGATGAATGTCAGTTGTGGATCATGTTAACGGTTGTTTGCATGTTGGCTAAGTTTGAACATAAGCAGTTATTTGACCCCGAAGCCCAATGGATTTGAATCGACAGATGTCATTAAAGAGAAGATGAAGGATTCAAATTGAAGTGTCATAGTTATGTGTCTTTTCTTATTCCCATGTCAGTGATTGGATTTTCAAATTCTATCATCGAGATGTTCTCTTTATGCCCTATCTTTTTGTATTCTGGAAGTTGAATCATTTCCAGTAAGCATTGTATGTAAACTCTATAAATACTGTGAAGGAAATCAATGTAAGGGTCAGAAAAATTCTTAATGAAGCAGAAGTGATTCTATTTACAGAGGCTTTGTCTCATGTTTGTTGCACCATTTTAGTGAATCATTTGCATTTGAATAGATAGAACAGTTATATATGAAGCTGTAGTTTCTTACTGGATTCCATTTCATGTTGGTAATTATAGTAAAAGTAATTCTATTTACCTTTCATGTATGATTCTTCTCCTATTCATCGAGTTATTTAGATGCATCTGAATAGAAAGTACAATTATACATGGAACTGTAATTCCTGCTTGAATTCCATTTCACGTTAGTAGTTGTAGTATGAGCAATTCCATTTGTTGTCTATGTATGATTCTGCTTCTATTCTCCTTAGTAGGATATGCATTCTTAGAGTAGATAGGTTTAGGTTAGAAGATAGACTTCATGGTAATCTATGATCAACATTCCATTGGGGATTATAGGTTATCCACTTTTATCCTTGCCTAAATTGTTTGTGCCTACAAACAATTTGGTTAAAAATCATAAGGAATAATCTGATGATCAATAAAAAGACACATTCATTGTATATCAAACACAATTAGGGAGCTATACCTGTCAATTCAGAGGGCAGTTATAGATAACATACACTAACCCATTTGTTGGTGATATCCTTTTGTTCTCTCACCTTGGGTGTTAAGAAGAGTTAGAGATTATAAATCTAACGGGAGGACAAACTGTTAACCAACATTTTTTGGCGACTCTACTGGGGAAGACTTAGAAAGAAAGTATATCGTAAGTTTTTCTCAGAATTTTAAGGCATCCTGGATTCCAGATTTACCAGGAGTGCAAAACTAAAGGGAAAGGTTGACCTAGTATACGAAGAGCTTAAAGAAGTCGATTTCCCTATTCTTGAAAATATTTACAGGAAAGGAAGGGCTAAGTCGAGAGAGAAGTTGAAGATAACAAGCCTAAAGAAATTCAATTGCCTGCTAAAATTCCTTTCAGAACAAAGAGAAGCAAATCTTCTTCACCTCCTGTTGGTAGAAATCCTCTTTTTGCCACCTGTAATTCATTGATTCTTCACGGTATTGCACTTCCTCTTTCAGTTTCATTTCAAGCTTCTCAACCAAACACAAGGTTAGTAAACATGGCCGTTCCTTGGGGAAATGCAATTGGGACTTTAAACCTCGCAGCAAATCATGACTTGCCAAAGGCCTCAAGAAAGAATTTTCCTAAATTCAATGGTGATGGTACAGTATCAGCAGAACAACACTTGAGTGCATTTCAGAAAGCATGTAGTGTGGTGAACGGTCAACATGAGGATGTTGCAGTTAGAATGTTTGTAGATACATTGGTAGATGATGCAGCAGATTGGTTCCAAGACTTACCCACAGGCTGTATTACTGGCTGGGACACCATGAAGCAAAGATTTGAAGCAACATACAAGAGCACTAAAGATGCCCAAGTTCTCTTGCTACAATTGGCAGAAATTAAGAAAGAACCATCGACCTCAATGAGAGATTTTAATGCAAAATTCAATAAACTTATCAAAAGAATACCAGCTGCTAGTTCTCCAACAAGAGAAATCAGAAAACCTTCTACATCAGTTCCATGCCTAATGAACTTGGCTATCAAATAAGAAGGGCTAATGTGGCCACTTTACAAGCTGCACAAACTCTTGCAGTAGAGATGGAGGATGACATGATAGCCTCTGGGAAATGGAAGAAAGAGTATCATACTAGATCT
>MU226283.1:1167694-1178325 GCA_018584345.1 Thuja plicata
ACTTTGTTAAGGATTTGATACAGGGGTCTGGAGGTAACAAGATAGTTTGTCAGGCAAGCTATCCTAATTGTTTGAGCTGTAAGGCAGTTCAGTGTATCTTGTTTCTGTAATTTCTTTGCTTATTATTCACTCTGCAGCCCGAAGGATAGGCACTGATCTAGAAAACATTCTGAATATCTATCTATGTTTGAAGTATTCCAAGTTATCAGAACCAAATCAATTTACAAACTCTATTACTAAGAACATATAAGCTAAACTTGTTTAAGGACCTCTGTCAGCAAGACACTGTCCATGTTATTGATTCCTTGAAGAGAGAATCAACTAGGTTATCCCTCCTATTAAGTAAAGGAAGAAGGATGAGAATCTTTGTATCACTGGTTGTTATCATGTTAATAACTATGGTTTGTATGGTAATATCTTGTTTATGGTTATGCTTGATCATCAGCAAGATACTTCATAGGTTACTTCAATAAAGATACATATTTAACCAGTGTCCACATCAACAAATACTGTGTTAACAGCCATCATTAAAGGTAAAACCTTCCTGAGTATTTGTGGAGCTCAAAAATGAAGAAGGACCTTATCCAGTCCCTAGCAATTAGGCTTTTCTTGTCTCTGAATCATGAGTAGAAGGTACAAGGTTCACATAGACATTTCAAGCATTGCGATTCATACAAGAAAAATCCCTAACAGTGCCTATGACCCCTTTTGATACATTGGAACAATCAAGTGTGTCCCAAGTGCTTATAGGACCCCCTGGGACAAAATTGAGAGTTCCAATGTGTTCTCAGGGGTCACAGAGGGATTGCAGGGGTCCTAACTTACACTTTATATTTTTTTACGACCCTTAGGAAGTCCCCATTACCCCTTTCAATACATTAGAACAATCAAGTGTGTCCCAAAAGGTCCTACAACCTCTTGGGAAACACTTGAGCATTCTAATGTGTCGAAAGTGGTCGTGGGGACTTCCTATTGGTCCTAACATGTGATAAGGCATACTAGGACTCCTAGGAAGTCCCCATGACCCCTTGGGACACACTTGAGAGTTTGAATGTGTCAAAAAGAGTCATGGGTACTTCCTAGGGGTCCTAGTATGCCTTATCACATGTTAGGACCCCTTGGAAGTTCCCATGACTCATTTCAACACATTGGAACAATCAAGTGTGTCTAAAGGTGTCTTTCAACCTCTTAGAACACACTTGAGTGTTAGAATGTGTCAAAAGGGGTCATGGGGACTTCCTAGGGGTCCTAGTACACCATATCACGCATTAGGACCTCTAGAAAGTCCCTATGACCCCTTTTGAGACATTGGAACAATACAGTGTTTCCCAAGAAGTTGTAGGACCCCTTGGGACACAATTGAGTATTCCAATCTATTCTTAGGGGTCATAGAGGGATCTAAGGGGTCCTAACTTACACCTTATCTTGTCTTAAGAATGCTAGTAAGTCTCCATGACCCCTTTCGACACATTGGAACAATCTAATGTCTTGCAAAGGGTCCTACAACATCTTGGAACATGCTTGAGCATTCCAATGTTTGAAAAGAGGTCATGGGGAATTCTTAGAGGTCCTAAAATGTTATAAAGTGTACTAGGAGCCCTGAGGTTTCTCTGTGACACCAGAGAAAACATTGGAACACTCAATTATGTCCCAAGGGGTCCTACGACTTCTTGGGACACACGAGTGTTCCAATATGTTGAAAGGGGTCATGGGGAATTTCTGGGCGTCCTAACTCATGATAAGGCATAATAAGACCCCTAGGAACTCCCCATGACCCCTTTAGACACATTAGAACTTTCAAGTGTATCCCAAGAGGTCATAGAACCCCTTGTGACATACTTCATTGTTCCAATGTGTCAAAAGGGGTCATGGGGACTTCCTAGGAGTCATACCGCATGATAAGGTGTACTAGGACCCCTAGGAAGTCACCATCACCCCTTTTGACACATTGGAACACTCAAGTGTGCCCCAAGAGGTCATAGGACCCCTTAGGACACACTTGATTGTTCCAATGTGTTGAAAGGGGTCACAGGGACTTCTTAGGGGTCCTAAGGTGTGATAAGGTGTACTAGGACTTGTAGGAAGTCCCCATGACTCCTTCCAACATATTGGAACTCTTAAGTGTGTCCCAAAGGGTCATGATGACTTTGTAGGGGTCATAGTATGTGTTATCATGCGTTAGGACCCCTAGGAAGTCCCCATGACCCCTTTCAACACATTGGAATGCTCAAGTGTGTCTCAATAGGTCAAAGGACCCTTTAGTACACAATTGATTGTTTTAATTTGTCGATAGGGATTATGGTGACTTCTTAGCGGTTCTATTACACCTTATCACATGTTAGGACCCCTAGGAAGTCCCCATTACCCCTTTTGACACATTAGAACTCTCAAGTGTGTCCCAAGAGGTTGTAGGACCTCTTGCGACACACTTAAGAGTTCTAATGTCTTGAAAAGGGTCATGGGGACTTCCTAGGGGTCTTAGTATGCCTTATCACGTGTTAGGACCCCTAGGAAGTCCCAATGAACCCTTTCAACACATTGGAACAATCAAGTGTGTCCCAAGTGGTTCTACAACCTCTTAGGACAAACCTGAGCGTTCCAATGTGTTGAAAGGGGTCATGGGGACTTCCTAGGGGTACTAGTACATCTTATCACATGTTACGACCCCTAGGAAGTGCATATGACCCCTTTTGACACATTGGAACACTTAAGTGTGTTTGAAGAGGTAATAGGACCCCTTGGGACACAATTGAGTATTCCAATCTATTTCTGGGGGTCATAGAGGGACCTAAAGGGTCCTAGACCACTTTATCATGCGTTAGGAGCCCTAGGAAGTCTCCATGACCCCTTTCAACACATTCAAATAATCAAGTGTGTCCCAAGGGATCCTACGACCTCTTGGGACACACTTGAGTATTCCAATGTGTCGAAAGGGGTCATGGGGACTTCCTAGGGGTCCTAGCACATCTTATCATGTGTTAGGACCCCTAGGAAGTCCCTATGACCTTTTTTGACATGTTGGAACACGCAAGTGTGTCCAAAAAGGTCGTAGGACCCCTAAGAAAACATTTGAGTGTTTCAATGTGTTTTTTGGGATCACAGAGTTACCTAAGGGGTCCTAGTACACATTATCACATGTTAGGACCCCTAGAAAGTCCCCATGAGCCCTTCTGACACATATAAACAATCAAGTGTGTCAAAAGGGGTTCTACAACCTTTCGGGACACACTTGAGCATTCTAATGTGTTGAAAGGGGTCATAGGGATTTCCTAGGGGTCCTAGTATGCCTTATCACATATTAAGACCCCTAAGAAGTCTCTATGACCCCGTTCAACACATTAGAACACTCAAGTGTGCCCCAAGAGGTCATAGGACCCCTTGGGATACAATTGAGTGTTCCAATGTGTTCTCAAGGGTCTTAGAGAAACCTAAGGTGTCCTAGTACACTTTATCATGGGTTAGGACCCCTAGGAAGTCCCCATGACCACTTTTGACACATTGAAACAACCAAGTGTGTCTCAATAGGTCCTATAAACTCTTGGGAGACACTTGAGTGTTCCAATGTGTCGAATGAGGTCATAGAAACATCCAAGTGGTCCTAGTATGCCTTATTACGTGTTAGGACACCTAGGAAGTCCTTATGACCCCTTTCGACACATTGGAATACTCAAGTGTGTCCCAAGAGGTTTTAGGACCTCTTGCAATACAATTAAGTATTCCAATGTGTTCTTGGGGGTCACAAAGGGACCTAAAGGGTTCTAGTATACTTTATCAAACATTGGGGCTCCTAGGAAGTGTCCATGACCTTTTTTGACACATTGAAACAAAAGTGTGTCCCAAGGGGTCCTACAAACTCTTGAGACACACTTGAGTGTTCCAATGTCCCAGAAGTGGTCATGGAGACTTCCTAGGAATCCTATAGTGTGATAAGACATACTAGGACCCGTAGGAAGCCTCCATGACCCCTTAAGCAACACTTGAGAGTTCCAATGTGTTGAAAGGGGTCATGGGGACTTCCTAGGGGTCCTAATATGCCTTATCACATGTTAGGACCCATAGGAAGTCCCCATGACCCCTTTCAACACATTGAAATAATGAAGTGTGTCTCAAGGGGTCCTATGACCTCTTGGGACACACTAAAGTGTTCTAATATGTCGAAAGGAGTCATGGGAACATCCTAGGGGTCCTAGTACACCTTATCATGTGTTAAGACCCTTAGGAAGTCCCTATGACCCCTTTCAACACACTGGAACAATCAAGTGTGTCCCAAGCTGTCGTAGGACCCCTTGGGAGACAGTTGAGAGTTCCAATGTGTTCTCGGGGGTCAAAGAGGGACCTAGGGGGTCCTAACTTACACTTTATCATGCATTAGGACCTCTAGGAAGTCCCCATGATGCCTTTCAGCACATTGGAACTATCAAGTGTGTCTCAAAGGGTCTTACGACCTCTTGGGACACACTTGAGCATTCCAATGTGTTGAAAGTAATCATGGGTACTTCCTATGGGTTGTAAAACATGATAATAAGTACTAGGACCCCTAAAAATTCCCCATGAACCCTTGAAAAACACTTGAAAGTTCAAATCTATTGAATGGGGTCATGGGGACTTTCTAGGGGTCCTAGTACGCATTATCACACATTACGACCCCTAGGAAGTCCTCATGACCCCTTTCAACACATTGGAGTAATCAAGTGTGTAAAAAGGGGTCCTACAACCTCTTGGAACACACTTGAGTGTTTCAATTTGTCAAAAGGGGTCACGGAGACTTCCTAGGGGTACTAGTATACCTTATCATGTATTAGGACCCGTAGGAAGTTCCCATGACCCTTTTTGACACATTAGAACAATCAAGTGTGTCCCAAAGTTTCATACAACCACTTGGGACACACTTGAGTGTTCTAATGTGTTGAAAGGAATCATGGGGACTTACTAGGGGTCCTAGTAAACTTATGATATGTTAGGACTCATAGGAAGTCCCCATGGCCCCTTTCAACACGTTGGAAGAATCAAGTGTATCCCAAGGGGTCCTACGACCTCTTGGCACACACTTGAGCATTTCAATATGTCAAAATGGGTCATAGGGACTTCCTAGAGGCCCTAGTACACCTTACTACATGTTAGGACCCCTAGGAAGTCCATATGAAGCCTTTTGACACATTGGAACATTCAAGTGTGTCTCAAGAGGTTGTAGGACCACTTGGGAGACAATTGAGTGTTCCAATGTATTCTCGGGGGTCACAGAGGGACCTAATGGGTACTAGTACACTTTATCATGCGTTAAGAGCCGTAGGAAGTCCCCATGACCCCTTTCAATACATTGAAACAATCAAGTGTGTCCCAAGGGGTCCTACGACCTCTTGGGACACACTTAAGTGTTCCAATGTTTTGGAAGGGGTCATGGGGACTTCCTAGAGGTCCTAGTACCTCTTATCATGCTCTAGGACCCCTACAAAGTCCCTATGAGCCCTTTTGACACATTGGAACACTCAAGTGTGTCCCAAAAGGTCATAGGACCCCTTGGGACACAATTGAGTGTTCCAATGTATTCTTGGGGGTCACAGAGGGACCTAAGGGGTCCTAGTACACTTTATCGTGCATTAGGACCCTTAAAAGTCCCCATGACCCCTTTCAACACATTCAAACAATCAAGTGTGTCCTAAGGGGTCCTACAAATTTTCAGGACACACTTGAGCATTCCAATGTGTTAAAAGGGGTCATGGGGACTTCCTAGGGGTCCTAGTATGCCTTATCACTCGTTAGGACTGTAGAAAGTTTCGATGACCTGTTTCGACGCATTTCAACACTCAAGTGTCTCACAAGGGATTGTATGACCCCTCGAGACACTCTTGAGTGTTACAATGTGTCAAAAAGGGTCATGGGGACTTTCTAGGGGTTCTAGTACACCTTATCATGTCTTAGGACCCCTAGGATGTGCCTATGACCCCTTTCGACACATTGGAGCAATCAAATGTGTCCCAAGCGCTTATAGAACCCCCTGGGACACAATTGAGAGTTCCAATGTGTTCTCAGGGGTCACAGAGGGACTGCAGGGGTCCTAACTTACACTTTATAACTTGTTAGGACCCTTAGGAAGTCCCCATTACCCCTTTCAATACATTAGAACAATCAAGTGTGTCCCAAAAGGTTCTACAACCTCTTGGGAAACACTTGAGCATTCTAATGTGTTGAAAGGGGTTGTGGGGACTTTCTATTGGTCCTAATATGTGATAAGGCATACTAGGACTCCTAAGAAGTCCCCATGACCCCTTGGGACACACTTGAGAGTTTGAATGTGTCGAAAAGGGTCATGGGTACTTCCTAGGGGTCCTAGTATGCCTTATCACACGTTAGCACCCCTTGGAAGTCCCCATGACTCATTTCAACACATTGGAACAATCAAGTGTGTCTAAAGGTGTCTTTCAACCTCTTGGAACACACTTGAGTGTTAGAATGTGTCAAAAGGGGTCATGGGGACTTCTTAGGGGTCCTAGTACACCATATCATGCATTAGGACCTCTAGGAAGTCCCTATGACCCCTTTTGAGACATTGGAACAATACAGTGTTTCCCAAGAAGTTGTAGGACCCCTTGGGACACAATTGAGTGTTCCAATCTATTCTTAGGGGTCACAAAGGGATCTAAGGGATCCTAACTTACACCTTATCATGTCTTAGGAATGCTAGTAAGTCTCCATGACCCCTTTCGACACATTGGAACAATCTAATGTCTCGTAAAGGGTCCTACAACATCTTGGGACACACTTGAGCATTCTAATGTTTGAAAAGAGGTCACGGGGAATTTTTAGAGGTCCTAAAATGTGATAAAGTGTACTAGGAGCCCTGAGGTTCCTCTGTGACACCAGAGAAAACATTGGAACACTCAATTGTGTCCCAAAGGGTCCTACGACTTCTTGGGACACACAAGTGTTCCAATGTGTTGAAAGGGATAATAGGGACTTCCTAGGGGTTATAATTCATGATAAGGTGTACTATGACATCTAGAAAGTCCCCATAACTACTTTTGACACATTGGAATGCTCAAGTGCGTTGCAAGAGGTTGTACGACCTCTTGGGAAACACTTAATTATTCTAATGTGTTGAAAGGGGTCATGGGGAATTCCTAGGCGTCCTAACATATGATAAGGCATAATAAGACCCCTAGTAACTCCCCATGACCCTTTTTGACACATTAGAACTCTCAAGTGTGTCCCAAGAGGTCGTAGAACCCCTTGTGACATACTTCATTGTTCTAATGTGTCAAAAGGGGTCATCGAGACTTTCTAGGAGTCGTACCACATGATAAGGTGTACTAGGACCCCTAGGAAGTCACCATGACCCCTTTTGACACATTGGAACACTCAAGTGTGGCCCAAGAGGTCGTAGGACCCATTAGGACACACTTGATTGTTCCAATGTGTTGAAAGGGGTCACGGGGACTTCCTAGGGGTCCTAAGGTGCGATAAGGTGTACTAGGACCTGTAGGAAGTCCCCATGACTCCTTCCAACATATTGGAACTCTTAAGTGTGTCCCAAGGGGTCACAGGAACTTTCTAGGGGTCATAATATGTGTTATCATGTGTTAGGACCCCTAGGAAGTCCCCATGACCCCTTTCAACACATTGGAATGCTCAAGTGTTTCTTAGTAGGTCAGAGGACCCTTTAGTACACAATTGATTATTTCAATGTGTCGATAGGGATTATGGTGACTTCTTATGTGTTCTATTACACCTTATCACATGTTAGGACCCCTAGGAAGTCTCCATTACCCCTTTTAAGACATTATAACTCTCAAGTGTGTCCCAAGAGGTCGTAGGACCTCTTGCGACACACTTAAGAGTTCTAATGTCTTGAAAAGGGTCATGGGGACATCCTAGGGGTCTTAGTATGCCTTATCACGTGTTAGGACCCCTAGGAAGTCCCAATGACCTCTTTCAACACATTGGAACAATCAAGTGTGTCCCAAGTGGTTCTACAACCTCTTAGGACACACCTGAGTGTTCCAATGTGTTGAAAGGGGTCATGGGGACTTCCTAGGGGTCCTAGTACATCTTATCACGTTTTATGACCCCTAGGAAGTGTATATGACCCCTTTTGACACATTAAAACACTTAAGTGTGTTTAAAGAGGTCATAGGACCCCTTAGGACACAATTGAGTATTCCAATCTATTTTCGGGGGTCATAGAGGGACCTAAAGGGTCCTAAACCACTTTATCACATGTTAGGAGCACTAGGAAGTCTCCATGACCCCTTTTGACACATTCAATCAATCAAGTGTGTCCCAAGAGATCCTACGACCTCTTGGGACACACTTGAGTGTTCTAATGTGTCGAAAGGGGTCATGGGGACTTCCTAGATGTCCTAGCACATCTTATCATGTGTTAAGACCCCTAGGAAGTCCCTATGACCCTTTTTGACATGTTGGAACATGCAAGTGTATCCCAAAAAGTTGTAGGACCCCTAAGGAAATATTTGAGTGTTCCAATGTGTTTTTTGGGATCACAGAGTGACCTAAGGGGTCCTAGTACACATTATCACACGTTAGGACCCCTAGAAAGTCCCCATGACCCCTTTTGACACATTGAAATAAATAAGTGTGTCCCAAGGGGTCTTATGACCTCTTCGGGAATACTTGAGCATTATAATGTGTTGAAAGGGGTCATGGGGACTTCTTAGGGGTCGTAATATGCCTTAACATGTGTTAGGACCCCTAGAAAGTCCCAATGACCCGTTTCAACACATTTCAACACTCAAATGTGTCCCAAGGGGTCGTAGGACCCCTTGAAAAACATTTGAGTGTTCCAATGTGTCGAAAGGGGTCATGGGGACTTCCTAGGGGTTCTAGTACACCTTATCACATGTTAGGACCCCTAGGAAGTTCCTATGACCCCTTATGAAACATTGGAACAATTAAGTGTGTCCCAAGTAGTTGTAGGACCCGTTAAGACATAATTAAGTGTTCCAGTGTGTTCTTGAGGGTCGTAGAAGGACCTAAGGGGTCCTAACTTACACTTTATAATGCGTTAGGACCCCTAGGAATTCCCCATGACCCCTTTCAATACATTGGAACAATCAAGTGTGTCCCAAAAGGTCCTACAACCTCTTGGAAAACACTTGAGCATTCCAATGTGTTGTAAGGAGTCATGGGGACTTCCTAGTGGTCCTAACGCATGATAAGGAATACTAGGACTCCTAAGAAGTTCCCATGAACCCTTGGGACATAGTTGAGTGTTTCAATGTGTCAAAAAGAGTCATGGGTACTTCCTAGGGGTGCTAGTACATCTTATCACGCGTTAGGACCCCTTGGAAGTCCCCATGACTCCTTTCAACACGTTGGAACAACAAGTGTATCTTAAGGGGTCCTTCAACCTCTTGGGACACACTGGAGTGTTTCAATATGTTGAAAGGGGTAATGAGGACTTTCTATGGGTCCTAGTACACCTTATCATGTGTTAGGACCCCTAGGAATTCCCTATGACCCCTTTTGACATATTGGAACAATACAGTATTTTCTAACAAGTCATAGGACCCCTTGGGACACAATTGAGTGTTCCAATATGTTCTCTAGGGTGACAAAGAGACCTAAGGGGTCCTAACTTACACTTTATCATGTGTTAGGAACCCTAGGAAGTCCCCATGACCCCTTTCGACACATTAGAACAATCAAGTGTGTCCCAAATGGTCCTACAACCTCTTGGGACATACTTGAGCGTTAAAATGTGTTGAAAGGAGTCATGGGGAATTCCTAGAGGTCCTAATGCGTGATAAAGTGTACTAGGACCCCTTAGGTCCCTTTGTGACCCCTGAGAACATATTGGAACACTCAATTGTTTCCCAAGGGGTCCTACGACTTCTTGGGACACACTTGAGTTTTCCAATGTATTGAAAGGGGTCATAGGGACTTCCTAGGGGTCCAAACTCATGATAAGGTCTATTAGGACCTCTAGGAAGTCCCCATGACTACTCTTGACACATTGGAATGCTCAAGTGTGACCCAAGAGGTTGTACGACTCCTTGGGACACACTTGATTGTTCCAATGTGTTGAAAGGGGTCATGGGGACTTCCTAGGGGTCCTAACATGTGATAAGGCATACTAAGACCCCTAGAAAGTCCCCATGACCACTTTCAACACATTAGAACTCTCAAGTGTGTCCTAAGAGGTTGTATGACCCCTTGGGACACACTTCATTGTTCCAATGTGTCAAAAGGGGTCATGGAGACTTCGTAGGGGTCCTATCGCATGATAAGGTGTACTAGGACCCCTAGGAAGTCACCACGACCTATTTTGACACATTGGAACAATAAAGTGTGTTCCAAGAGGTCATAGGACCGCTTGGGAAACACCCGATTGTCCCAATATATTAAAAGGGGTCATGGGGACTTCCTAAGGGTCCTAACATGTGAAAAGGTGTACTAGGACCCCTAGGAAGTCCCCATGACCCCTTTCAACATATTGTAACTCTCAAGGGGTCACGAGGACTTCCTATGGGTCTTAGTATGTCTTATCATGCATTAGGACCCCTAGGAAGTCCCCATGACCCCTTTTGACACATTAAAACTCTCAAGTGTGTCCAGAAGGTCGTAGGACCTCTTGAGACACACTTAAGAGTTCTAATGTCTCTAAAGGGGTCATG
>MU226283.1:1185300-1247604 GCA_018584345.1 Thuja plicata
CAATCTCCTAGAGAATGGTACTCTAAAATTAATTCGTTCTTCATTTCTCAAGGTTTTGATAGAAGTAAAAATGATCCAAACTTGTATATCAAGCATACTGAAAATGACATTGTTATTATTATCTTATTTGTTGATGATTTAATCATTACCTCTAGCTCTACTCCTTTACTTTCTGAAATTAAATTTTAACTCAATCAAAACTTTCAAATGACAGATTTAGGTATCTTGCACTACTTCTTAGGTATGCAAATTTGGCAAACTTCTAAAGGTATATTTGTTTCTCAATCTAAGTATGTTCAAGATCTCTTACAAAGATTTGACATGACTTCTGCTAATGATGTTTCTATTCCTTGTGATTTAGGCACTAAATTGGAAAATGATACTAACACTCCTTGTGTTGATGCTAATTTTTATAGGCAACTAGTAGGAAGTTTAAATTATCTTAGCCTTACTAGACCTGACATTTCTTATGATGTAGGCTTAGTTTCTAGATACATGTCTAAACCTGAACAATCACATTTAAAAGTTGCTAAAAGAATCTTAAGGTACATTAAAGGTACTCCAAACTATGCTTTATTTTATGATGCTAATGTTGATTTCTCTAATAACTGTACTTTATTTTATTATATATACAACAATATATATATATAAAGATATTATGTGATATATTGCAAAATACACATTAATATATAATGTATAAAATAATATATAATATATGATATATAATGTAACATTTAAAAATAAAAATTCTGCCGGCCTTTTTGGGTACCCGAAAATATCGGGTAACCGATTAGGCTCAGTATTGCATTTTACACCAAACCTACATGGTCAACTCTACAAATGTCACAAAAACATGGTTTCCCCTATTTGTTTGAGCTCTATACTTTAACCATGTAGCTGTCACCTTTTTTTCACCCAGATTTGATGAAATGAAAAGGGTATCTTAAGGAGATTATCAAATTTATATCGATATAATTGCTGTCAAATTTTGAATTTGGTAAGTAATTATTAGTTATTTTCTAATTGTGTTACCTCTAAAGTGTTGATTTATATACTTATTGAAAAATGGCTATAACTTTCAAATGGTATAACATTTTTGAAATCTGAAAAAATGTGTCACATTCTATGCTTCGCTTACCATAAGGGAATTTTTTTTTGAATTAAATTGTAAAGTTTTTAATGAGTTAAGGTGGTCAGACACATGAGTTTTTTTATTTCAAAAATATTGTAGCAGATAATTCATAATTAATTATTTTTTTGGAATAAAATTATAAAAAAATATGCGTCACATCCGGGCATGAGTCTACTACTTATATATAAAATCTTATAAAAAAATATTATCATTTGATTATGATTAAGGTGGTCAAACATACACCTACTTCTTATTTTTTCCTGAAATGTTTTTATTGCTGCATTGAAATCTATACTTTTCACCAATAATATTAATTTTTTTTTCAAAAAAGGCCTAGTAGTTTAGAAACTATATTCAATTTCCTACAGATTCTATTCTTTCAACTTTTTGATATTAGGTTGATAGCTAGTTCAAATTTTTACGTCAAGTTGACTAACCCTGTTTTGCTAATTTTTCATTGCCACTTAAGGGCATAGTTTGGCCCCTCATGATCTTGCACATACCCAATTATTGGGGTTAAATGGGTTTACAAGACCAAGAGCAATGTTGAAGGAAACATAGATAGGCATAAGGTTCGATTGGTGGTCAAGGGGTACAAAGAATAGTTTGGTAGAGATTATGATGAGACCTATGCCCCTGTTGGAAAAATGGAAACCATGCATGTTGTCATAGAAATTTCAGCCCAGCACAAGTGGAAGGTATGTTAAAATATATTTGAAATCCATGTTCTTGAATGGAGTGTTTAAAGAAGAGGTTTATGTGGACCAACCACCTATTTATGAAGTTCAGGGTCATGAAGGTAAAGTGGACAGGCTAAAGAAGGCTCTCTATGGGCTGAAGCAAGCTCTACGAGCATGGTACAACATGATTGACTCATATTTGATGAGCAATGGATTTTGCAAAATAAATGGAGAGCTGACTCTTTAAATCAAGGCAACTAATGGTAATATTTTAATTATTTTCTTGTATGTTGATGATCTAGTCTTTACTAAGGATCATGATTTCATCATTGTTGATTTTAAAGAGGCCATGGAAAGACAGTTTGAAATGTCAGACTTAGGTCTCTTGAGATATTTTCTAGGCATACAAATAAAAAAAATACATGATCAATTAGATCTTGGAGAGATTTAGAATGCAAAGCAGCAAGTCTGCCTCAGTACCAATAACTGTAGGTCTTAAGTTAAGCAAGAGAGATTGCAACAACAATTTCAATCTGACCTTGTATAAAAGTTTGGATGGAAGTTTGATGTATTTAACAAAAATTGGGCCGGATATAATGCATGTAGTAAGTTTGATTTCTAGATTCATGAAAACTCCAAAGGACTCCCATTGGTAAGAAGGAAAGAGAATCCTGAGGTATGTGAATGGCACCAAAGGATATGGTATTTTGTATACTGCAGAAAATGATTTTGGGCTAATTGGTTAAACTGATTGTGATTGGGAAGGAAGTTTGGATGATAGGAAGAACACTTCTAGATATGTTTTTCATATGGGTTCATGAGTAATCTCATGGTATTCTAAGAAGCAACCCATAGTTTATTAATCTAGAGTAGAGGTTGAGTATATAGTAGAATGTCAAGTTGTTTGGCTAAGAAGGATCTTCACAGATTTGAAGGAAGAACAAGACGATGGAACCATAATAATTTTGGACAACCATTGCCTGAGGTAGGTGCCTTGATTTGATTTTTTTTATTGAGAAATTCATGTTTTTATAGGGAAGTTTGACCTTGACCAAAAAAGGTCGACCCTGACCCAGTTATGTCAACCTTGACCCTTGAAGGTCAACCATAACTAGGAAGGTTTTGTACTTTCTAGGGATAAGGTTGACCCTGGCCAAAAGAGGTCGACCCTGGCCCAAAAATTTCTACCTTGACCCTAAAAAGTCAACCTTAACCCAAAAAGGTCAACCTTGACTAGGTCAAGTGAGAAATTTAGTTGTTTGATGATAGATTATTTATATGCTATTTTTTGTGCTGACATGATCTATTTCATCTTCGAGAGCACCCCTTTCGAGGGCTTCTACTGACTATCAAAGAGAAATTGTACGAGCTACAATAGGATGAGATACAACTATTGAGAGATGTGGGATTGTACTAGGTAGCAATCCTACCACAGATGAGGTTCCATAGGTCCATGATATCAGCCATGATAGAGAGGTGGGATGAGGACACTTGTTCCTTCCATCTTCCATCAGGAGAGATCACAATCACATTGGAGGATGTGTACATTTTCCTATGACTTCTAGTCCTAGGCAATCCTGTTAGACTGAGAGTGCAGCGGGTTCCTCCCGAGGTGTTTGCAGATGGAGAGTATTGTTTTGGATGAGTACCACAGTTGAGGACCCGATTGGATTAGATCACTCTATCAGTCATACTAGAAGGTCTAACACCCTTGGTACAGAGAGTGATGCTATGTATACTCTCTTTGGTTGTAATACCCAACACAAAGGGTATAGTTTTCTTAGCACCATTCACCCATCTAGTACGGAGGATGGAGAATGACAGGATTGTTTTCTCATGGGGCCGCAGCATGTTAGCCCATCTTTACCATGAGTTGAGTTAGTTAGTGAGATTTCAATAGGAGAGTCTTACGGTATGCACCTTGCTATGGGTTTGGATGTTTGATCATTACACATGTACAAGACCACAGGGTGTTCCAGTGATGGTAGATGCAAGCACACCAAGAGATTTTGCATATCCACTAGTAGATGTATGGAAGTATGGAGATATCCTCTTTTGGAGGGTATGCTTTGATCGTATACCAAGTGTGGATGTGATATAGAGGCCATACTATTGGATGATAGGATGGCCAGATACTCAAAACCAGTTAAGACACTTCCAACAGCGCAAGTTGCTAGAGGGTCCTACTAGTCATGTAGTGATGCCATATTATTATGATAGAGTTATGCGACAGTTTGGTTTGACACAGGGAGTCCCCTGGATAGTACCTCAGTATGGATATCTGATGAGGTACTATCAGAGACCCGACACCATACACCGACCTATAGTAGAAAATATTATAGATAGCGATACAGATGAGACCGACAATACAGAGGTAGATCCCAATGTATCTCATTCAGGTGTGAGCAGAGAGTACATCAGATATTGGAGTCTATAGGGGACCCATCCGATATTCCCTCATGCCTACCCTAAAGGTGATCCAAGTCATTTAGAGAGTACACACTGAGGTGGTGACAGACCAAAGGAGGAGGAGGATCAGAGAGATGTGGAGGAGCCTATCCCCGAGGGAGATCCCATGGAGGAGGAGAAAGTAGAAGAGAGAGCGGATGAGGGAGCATGAGAGAGTAGATGAGGGAGCATATGAGAGAGAAAAGGATATGCCTACAGGTGGTAGTACAGATGCAGATAATCAGGAGATCCATGCTATATCATTGAGATCATGAAAACCTCCCCATGCACATACACAGACACCACCACCTAGACCTAGACGCAGCAATGAGGAGAGGGTAGTCATTCCATGCCCTGACCATCTAGATCCTTTGGTGATACCCAGGAGGGAGATCTAGGTATGATTTATGTAATAGATTAGAATATTTTAAGTAAATGTTTTGCAAGAAGAAGTACTAAAAGATAGATATGTTTGAATTCTGCAGCTAGCATAGCGGAGTGGAGGAGCTTTGTATCTGAGGTTCTGAAGGATACCTATTTATCCTACTGACTACTATTTAGTGAGTGAGAGTCCCTTATAGGGTAGAGAGATCCCGACTGACATGCTTATATTTTTGCATGTGTCTATCAAGAACTAAGGTTGTGTAAAGAAAGAGAAGAGAAATTGATGGCTGACCTACAAAGAGCTCATGAGAAAAACTATGAGATGAGCATATCAAGGAGTTTCACATGCACTACCGTGCTGAGATCTTCAACTTCACACCATAGAATAGAGAGAGATGGGAGCCACTGACCCTCAGAGTGTAGAGATAGAGATTGTTAGCCATGGAATATGTGCCATATGTACCAAACTCATGGATATTTATATATGAAAATTTTTGCTTGCCCAGTTAGTTCTATGATTGATTACTTGTTCTTTTCATCAATGCACAAAAACTTAACATAAAGAAAGAAATGAAATTGATGTATAAATGTATTTAAATCACATAACCTATGAAACAGACAAAACTATTCTTATAGGGAATACATAAATACATGAAGAAAATTTGATGTATTAGGGATAATAATGTTTGAGATGCATAATATTAATAGGTTCCCGAAGGGGAACACCATTCATATCAGCAATCCTATAAGCACCTGAGGTAAAATCCTCAATTACCACAAAAGGTCCAAACCAATTAGGGCTAAATTTCCCTTCTTCACCAGGCAAAGCATTCACATTCCTTTGATTCTCATATAAGACTAAATCACCTATAGAAAATGATCGTTCAATGACCTTATGATTATACTATTTTTGAAGTGATTTATGATAACCCTTAATATGTTCCAAAGTATTTATTCGTTGTTCATCCAAAATTTCTAATTCTTGTAATTTTTGTTCCTGGAAAGTATCTTTATCAATTATCCCATGAAATGAAACATGTAGAGAAGGCATTTCTAATGCTAATGGAATAATAGCATCAGTACCATAAACAAGATTATTAGGAGAAGTACCCGTGGGAGTGCATACACTAGTCCTATAAACCCATAAAGCTTAAGTAAGTTGAGTATGCCAATCTTTCGCATGCTTATTACCTTTTTTTCAAAAGGTTCGTTCAATAACTTAGTTTGATGCTTCGGCTTGGCCATTAGATTGAGGATAGTAGAGAGTAGAAAATCCATGTTGAATACAATATTTCTCCAAGAATTTTGTGACTTCCTTATTCTTTAAAGAAGTGTCATTATCTGAAACTATCATTGAAGGAATACCAAATCATGCTATAATATGATTAAGAATAAAATCACAAATAACATCTGCAGTAGTGGGTAAAAGCACAATAATCTATCACTTTTTAGGACAACTTATCAGCACAGCTGAATTTTACTATTTCTAACTAAAAATTAATTTTGGCCAAACATATCATCTAGCTAGATTCATTATAGTTAAGTTAGATAAGTTATTTAACTTTTCCAATTGGAAATGTCTATTAAATGCATGTTTTATACCACTTTGAGGCCAATTACCATAGAAATAAAAATTATTTTAGAAAAGTGATGTTTCAATAACTCTAAGTCTTTTTAATGATATTTTAAAAAAAATACAAAATACCCTTTTGTAGAGATCATAGTCAAGAATATCTCTTATAGATTTTATATTTTTTTAATTATACATAGTCTATTATAATTAAAAAATATTGCAAGTAGGTATTTTAACAGTCAAGGAGATGTTGATTCAGAGAAAGAAAAAAATAGTAAAAAATATTAAATAAATTTGGAAAACATATGGTGCACTAGAAGAGAGATTCCTCTTCAAGATATATATTTCTTTTTTTGATTGGGATATATTTGTTATGAAAAATATGACGGGAGATGAAAACTGTTGGTTTCAGGTGAGTTGGAATTTGAATTGTTATAAAAGAGAAAATATAGGTCACAAACCAATTTTTATTTCTTCATGCACTATCTATATATGTCATCTATAACATATTTTTAAATTAGGAGAAAAATGTTTATTTACATATAATGTTTTGGCAGGAACTAGACCCCTAATTTTAAGTATGTTTCTGCAACTGAAAAATTGTCTTTAAACATTAAAAAAAAAAAAAAATTATTCAAAAAAAAATATTAAAAATATTAATCATAAACTTCATCCATTTTAAAAAAATTTAATAGTTTACATCATCTTCAAATTCCAAACATAAATGTCACTTTTATACTATTGAAGTTGAACAACTTTGATTTTGTTAGCCTTTTCCTTTACAAAAGGGTGATAGATTATTGTGCTTTTATCCTAGTAGAATAGAGAGGAATATCCTCTACCCACTTCATAAATTAATTTGTAGCTGTGAGGATGTACATATGTCCTTGAGAAGAAGCTGGTGAAATTTTTCCAATAAGATCAAAACCCGAAATGCTAAAACGCCACGAAGCAACTTGATTACGAAGCTCACAAGCAGGAGCATGAATTAAATTACCATGTTGCTGACACTGAGGACACTTCTTAAGAAATGTAAAAGAATCTTGTTCTATTGTTTGCCAATAATATCCCATCCTAAGAAGTTTAGTAACTAGATATTTCCCACCAAAATGAGATTCTGCTAAAGCGATCAGAACTTCGGTTCTACTAAGACATCTTAATAGAAAACCATTAAAATAACATTTGTAAAGGGTATCAACCAAAATGATATAATGTGTTGCAAGCTTCTTAATATGGTTACGAATGTTCCTTGTTGCTGATTCAGGAAATGTATTGTCTTTCAAACAATGAAAGATATACGAATACCATTCATCCAAATGCAAGTTAAAACAATCAACAGTAACCTTATTATGAATTGCAGGGTGTTTAAGAGTGTGTATAGTAAATTGGAAGTCTTCAAAAATATTCTTAAGACAAACCAAAGAAGATGCACTTGACATGGCGTTTATGTGTCGATTATCTTTCCTAGGTAGGGTTTCAATTGTATAAAAAGAAAATTGTGAAAGAATATCAAGAGCCAAATCTTTATACTGTGACATTTTATCATTCTTAGTCTGATAACCCCCTTTGATTTGTTCAAAAATCAATTGCAAATCCCTGTAAATTTCCAAGTTTTTAATATGACGGGATGAAGTTGCCTGTAACAGAGCTATAAGAGCTTCGTATTCCGCAATATTGTTAGTACAAGGAAAGGCCAATTTATATGACATAGGGATTGGTTTCTTTGTAGGAGGGACCAAGATAATGCCTACACCAGAATCTGTTTTACATCTAGAACCATCAAGATATAATTCCCAAACATCTTCTTGCTTAGTAGCTAAAATATTCTCATCAGGGAATTCTATTGAGGTGATGCTCATATTAGAATGAGGACAAGGAGATTAAGCTAGATAATCAATTAAGGCTTGTACTTTATTTGACTTTTGAAGAATGAAATTAAGATTGAATTCTGTAAGTAACATCACCCATCTAGCCGGACGACTAGAGAGATCAGTTTTTGAGAAAAGGTGCTTGAGAGGATCAAATTTAACAATTACATTAACCTTAATGTTCAATAGATAATTCTTGAGTTTTTGACAAGAATAAACTAAAGCCAAGAATTGTCTTTCTAAATTGGTATATCTTGTTTCATAGTCAAGTAAAGTCTGACTAATTTAGTATACTGGTCTTTCCTTACCTTCACTATCATGTTGAGCCAACAATGCACTCACAACATGGGAAGTAGTAGAAGTATATATCTTTATAAGGGTTTATTAAATTGAGAAGGTTGCAAAATAGGAGGATTAGGAAGATACTCCTTAAATTGTTCAAAGGATTGTTTACATTCTTGGTTCCAAGAAAAAGTGGTATCTTTTCTAAGAAAGGAGGTGAAAGGAACCATTTATCGGCTAAGTTAGAAACAAAGTGACAGATAGATTGTAATTTTCCTTGTAAACTACATAATTGATAAATATTATTAGGAGGAGGCATGTTAACAATAGCATCAATATTTTTCAGTATTGACCTCTATGCCTCACTTAGAAATTATAAATACTAATAATTTACCAGAATCAACTCCAAAAGCACATTTCTTAGGATTTAATCTCATATTATAAATCCTAATGCTTTCAAATATTTTTCTTAAAATAAACACATGATCCTCAATTTGTATAGATTTCACCAAGATGTCATCTACATAATCTTCTAGAATCTTATGGATGTAATCATGGAAAATCAAGGTCATAGCACATTGATAAGTTGCTCCCACGTTTCTTAATCTGAAAGGCATCATGACCCAACATAATGTTCCCCAAGGTGTTATAAATGTGGTTTTAAGTTGATCTTTAATAGGAATAAAGATTTTATTATAACCTAAAAACCCATACATAAAAGATAATAAGGCATGAACCGATGTCAAATCCATAATCATATCAATATTGGGTAAGGGAAAATCATCTTTTAAGGATGCTTTATTTAAATCTCAAAAATCAGTGCACATCCTTATCTTATTCTCTCCTTTTGAAAAAACCACAATATTAGAAATCCATTCAGATTAATCAATAGAATGGATGAACCCAGCACCTAATAATTTTTCAATTTCAGCTTTTACTAACAAAGCAATGCCTGGATTCATCTTTCAGATTTTTTGTTATTTTTTGTTTTACAGGTTTGACATTAATTTTAAGAACAATATTGTGAGTAACAATCTTAGGATCTATACTCGGAATATCTGAGTATGTCCAAGAAAATATATCCTTATATTCAAGAAAAATGGAAAGCAATTGATCATGTTCATCTTGGCTCAAACATTTCCCCACTTTGATTATTTTTTCAGAGTCATTCTCATCCATTTGAACTTCCATAGTATCAGTTATTAATAAATTACTTTGCATAGGAGAGTCCATTGGAAAAAGAGAAATATCTTGTTCATCACGTTCTCCAAAATAAGCTTCATTATTCAAACAATAAGGCTTTCTCCTTTTATGATGAAACATAGGTATATCTTGATAAGCTCCTAAAAAGTTAGCTAGGGATTCATCCTCAGGAAAAATATCCAAACTAGGTTTTTGATCCATGTCAAGGAGAAGCGGATTAACCAATTTCAAATGTCCACCATAGATATGATTGACATTAAGAGGAAAATCTGATGGTTGTTTATAAGGATTGAATCCTATCCCATAAGTATAATCATAAGCTTCATTGTCCAAGGGCACTTGTATACCTTGTTCATATTTTCCACATCCTTTCCCATTGAATCCTGATTTCCTAAGTAAATGATAACCAGAACCATATCTATCTGCCATATCAGATTGAGTTAAAGGAGCAACATATGTCACTATGTTATAACAATTTGGTTTAATCATCTCAATTATTTCTTCAAGAGAAGCAACAATAAAGTTACTTTTTAATTCCCCAGAAAGTGGAGAAGGAATAAAGACTTGTTTTTCAAACCCATTTTGTTCCCTCACAAAATCTAGATCATAAAATTTGTACTCTCCCATAAAAGACGGATTAAAATCCAATATTTCACAATCATCTTTGGTCAAAGAAGAGGATGGAGCTTCAACTTGTTTAACTTCAAGAGGTTTCTCAGGTTCCTTACTTGGTTGTATGGGTTCAGAAATCTTAGCATATTCCACATTTAAGAAAGGATTTGGTGCATCATCCACATGTAATGTATACATCAGATTGTTATAGATGAACCTAGCCTTGTGCTGTAGAGTAGAAGGAATTGCATGCATAATATATAACCAAGGTCTTCCTAACAAAATGTTATAATTAAGAGGTCGAAGCATGACATGAATAGGTGTGTGAAGAAGGATTGGACCAACCTTGATAGGTAGCGTAATAATACCCAAAGTTTTCTTTGCAATGTTATCAAATCCATGAATAGGGATATTATCTGGTTTATTGTTTGTAAGATCAGGCTTAATAGACTTGAGCATATCAATTCTACAAACATTAAGCCTAGATCCATTGTTAATTACTGTTCTATGAATGATACTTTGATTAATAGAAACAACAACCATAAGGGCATCATATTGATTTTGCACCTCAATAGAAGGTAAGTCATCATCACTGAACACAATAGGAGGTACAGAAGGAATAGTATGCATGCACTCCAAAAATTAATTAATGTTCTCTTGGTTAGGAGGTGGAGCTGGAAGAGTACATAAAGCTTTTTGTAATGCCTCATGATATGTAGGAGAAGTTTGAAGGCATTCCCATAAAGATATCTTAGCTGGAGTAGCGCGTAATTGCTAAACTAAGTCATACCCCTTAAAGGAAGAAAGTAACCTAGGTGCTTGAGGAAGCACGGGTTGAGAAGTAGGTAAAGAGGCTGGAACAGTAGGTTGAGGATTATTCTGTGTCTGATAAGCATGTGAAATGGAATCCGTATTATTAAAGAAATCCAAAGGATCTTTAGGTTTACCCTTAATAGATATTATAGGACATCCTTTTACCATCATCAAAGGTTTAGGGAATAACATTCTAAATGCCTTAATGTTGCAAATAGTGGAATGTGAAGGTAACCATGCACACATCCTATGGTAAAGGTCAATTGGAGAAGTTGTGGAGGAGGATGAAATAGGAATAAGATCTATGGGGATCTCATTCGAACCATTTTCATTCTCACTTCCATGTACCTCATTAAGGGATCTATTCTCTTGTACAATAAAATCTTCATAAAAGTATTTAAAACAAGAGTCATACATGTTGAAAACATAATAAAAGTACAAGCATGTCAATGTTTTTAAGAAATTTTACAACTTTTATGTATTTTTGGAATATAAATGCAAGAATGTAAAAGAAAACCTACTTCTATATTCATGCAAGATCTAATATGAAATGTAAATCTAAGACCAAACAGAAAGAGTTGTCTATCGCAGGTTCACCAAAATGTAAAGGGGAAAATATGTGGATAATCTCCTACATAGAGTTTTGCATAATAGAGATTCATATATATAAGAGATCAAATGCCATAATTTAACCTTTTACATTTAATCTGTATTTGCTAATGGATATAGACTTGGAGTTGAAAGAAAATATTAATGGATTAAAATACCTACCTCACATCATAGAAGATCAGAAAATGCCATTTTCTAAAGCCTGTGTTGAGTTTGTAGAAAATATGAGACCGGATCTGCAATGGAAAACAGAGACAAACACAACCCAAAAATCTTTTTCCGTTCTAAGACAATTCTGATTTCTACCCTCAATTCAATGTCACCATTGTCCAAAAGTTTTGATTGTGCCCTAGGGCATAATCAACCTAAAAAATATCAGACTGAAATTCTATTTTTGGATCCCAAAAGTTTGTTGAAAAGGGTATCTGAATCTCCGTCCCGATCCATTGTTCCGAACCTGCACCTCCCAAAATAGCACTTGCAAATATCTGAAAAAGAGGGGTTTTTGGGAGGCTATATAGTGTTTTCCTTAGTCAAACCCCCATTTTGGTGATCTCCACCTCCACGAATGGCCAAATATAGTAGAATGTATGTGTGTGTTTCTCTTGGAAAGAGATTTAAATGTGTAATGCCAAGATCTAATCCTCTAGATTAAAACACTAACATGAATTCAAAATGAGAAAGCAATGCATAGATTTGAATATGATAAAGAAAGAATACCAAGCCCTCAAGGCTAAAGTATTCCTACCAAACTCACAATTCATAGTTTCTACCCCATGATAATATCTTTTGAATGCTTAAAGGTTAAAAATGGTGGATCCAAGAAGAAGGAAGGAAGGAAGAAGTTTCTCTTTCTCCACAGAAGATCTACAATGGCTTGTCCACAAAAATGCTTGTATGTCTTAATGCATCATCAAGTCTTGTCCTTCTATATCATCCTCTTACTTTCTTGCATCATCATCATGTCATAATTGTAATTGCATCATGTCATCTTATGATTCTCTTTCATGTCCAAATGAAGGCAAAAGAGTGTTTATATAGAGATCTCAATATAGACCTCTTAGGGAAATGCAAGGGACTCAAATTCAAATTTCACCTTGAATTATGGTCCAATTACAATCACCAACCAAGGAGGGGATGTATTAATCTTAATATCGGGGAAAACACTTCCGCATTCAGACCCGGGGACCTATTTTAAGTTTTAGAACCCCGATAGGCTCCAGATTTGAAAGTGGGGACCACCACCTGACAGAGGTCAAGGTCGACCTCAACCTTGACCTAGGTCAAGGATGACCTTGACCTTGACCTAGGTCAAGTTTGACCTTGACCCTGACCTAGGTCAGTTTCGATGTCAACCCTAACCTGATGTTTCAGGCAGGTCTTCTTGGAAAATCTATAGGATTCCTAGGTCAACCAGGGACCTAGGAAGGTGAGAAAACACACCAGGATGTTGTATAGAGGCACAAAGGCCAGAAAGTAAGTATGATGAAGATTTTTAGGAGATCCAATACATAGGTTCTACATCTTGTTTTGTTATTTTTTAATTTTTATTTTTATTTTTATTTTTATTTTTTTGTTGTTGTTGTTGTTGTTGTTGTTGTTGTTGTTGTTGTTGTTGTTGTTGTTGTTGTTTATGCTATTCTTAAACTCTTATTCTGTTGTCTTGTAATCATTGGGTTTTGGGTCCCTGTAAAACCTGATGTTGGCTAATTTTCAAAACTTTACAAACTTTACAATTAATCCATTTTGTTAGATAAATCAACTAATTTTTTTATTTAAATTTCTAAATTGATTAGTTAAATAATTAAAAATTAAGATTTTTAAAATGGTAAAGGGTTTTGATATGATTATTTCTCACAATGTACTTAATGATGTCAATATCATTTGAAGTGGTTTTTTTCACTCCTTGATTGGGTATCAAAATCTAATTGATATCACTTTACCAGCTCAAATTATATGGAGAAATTTATGAAATATGTCTTATACTTAAAAGATGGATAAATATCTTAACTTTGATAAATCACTTAAATTTTGAAGTGACTAAATACACTTGACTCGAGTTGTTTATAATAAAGGATTAAAACATGATATCCATTGTCAATTTTGACCCAAAATTTTAAAATTTGTGGAAGAATTAGACTTACAAACAATAAGGAAATAATCAAATGTCTACTTTATAGTTCAAATAGTGTTAAAAAAGTGTTTCAATTTAATTGTCTTAAAACTCTATGAAATTGTTGCTATTTGTACAATTACAATTCATCAAAAATAACTCCACATAAGAAATGTTGTAGCATACTCTTTGATAAGACTTTTTGTAGTCTCTTAGAATTGAATTCAAACCAAAACAATTAAAAATTAGAAAAGTCAATAGTCCTTCCATTAATTTAAAGGAGATTATTTTTTCAGAAATCTTATGGTATTACTAGAAAATTAAAACATTTATCTCAAAGTAGTAATGCTTTTAATAAAACACCTAACTTTATTATAAATATCTATTTGTAGTTTGATTAGAGTCTTAGTGATATAAATACGAGAATAGAATGTTTGAACATGTAATGTAATTATTTCCTATCTACTTATTTATGAACACCTTATTTTTGTTTATATAATAGATTACTAATGTATTTTAAATATAGATTATTTAAAAGAAAATTAATAATTTTTTCTCACTTCATTAAAAGTTTAATTTTTATTATTGACTAAACTATTAATTTGTTTAGAAATGGTAATTTTAACTATTAAATTAGAACTTAAAAATTAATTTTTATTAAAAATATCGATTCCACTATTAAAATGGGAAATGTTACAATTCAATTCTTTTATATGCATAAATGTAATTAATTTTATTATAAGTCTTCATTATCTTATATTCACACATTCCCTATTGATAATAAATGACTCATATTTATTATTTATAGTCTATTTGACCATTATTAATAACTAGTTGATTTATTTTCACTATTTAAAAAGTTATCTATACTATTCTTTCCTAATCAACAAGTTTTACAATACTCTAGCCTCTGTGTTGGTCAAAACATAAGTTAGACACAATATAAAATATCTTAAATATTAATGTATCAAACATGAACAACCAAAATAAATATTTTCTAAGACATAATTATATAATATTATTAATGCAATATAGAATTTGCTTACATTCAGGTGAAATACAATCTCAATTGCTAAAACACTTATTCTAAATTTCAAATTTTAATTATTTATAAAATATTTTACAAAGATATATAATGTCTTTGTAATTCACAAATAGGACCTTACACACATAACAAGATTGAGAAATATTGACACATATTTAATGAGATTGAAAATTTATTCTAACTACTTACAAAACACTTTATATAATCACTCAAACAATACCCAACAAACAATCCTAAATTGACCTAATCATATAAACTACCTAAAATGACACCTATCAAACAACACCCAACAAACAATCATAAATTAAACCACTCATATAGAGAAGTGTAAACTGAGACCATTCAAACAATACCCAACAAACAAACTTAAATTAACCAGTCGCTAAAACCATGGACATGACAGAGTGAACTAAGACCATGGACATGTTGAAATATAATTTAAACCCCTAAAGGCAGGTGTCGAGCCTGAAATGAGGAATAGCCACAAGCTCAGTCCAGGTCCATCAATCATATACAAATCCCCTTCCACACTCCACTCAAAGTAGTGAAAGAACTGAGTGGAAAGAAAGTTGATGGTCATACTGGCCATGTTGGCCCTCAAGCATCCCCTTCATCCTACCCCAAAATGCACCATATCAAAGTACACTTTGTCCCTCACAATATCAATATCTTTTGCTAGAAATCTCTCCAGCCTGAACACCAGAGGACCATCCCACATTGTTGGATCTCTTCCAATGGCCCAAGCATTGATGATGAGTTTTCTTCTCGCAGGAATGAAGTATCCCCCAAAAATATAATCTTCTATATATTCATGTGGAGAAGCAAGAGTGTTGTGGGGTATAACCTCAGAGCCATGCTTGCCACATCACCCTCCTTCACTATCCTTTCTTTTCCCACTCCAGACTCAATTTCCTCCTGCATTTTCTTTGGCACATTAGGGTTTTTAATCACCAAAATCATCAACCAGCGTAATGTAGTAGCCATCATTTGAACTCCACCCATAAGCATATCCTAAATATATTATACAACCTTGTTAGATATAATTTAAAAATAGTATGAGTTAATTGTAAATGCCCAATACTTACAAAAATAATGGCTTTGATGTTTTACTCTATGATTTCCCTTCCATCAAGACATTCCATTTCCATGAGCTCATCAACAATGCTCCTAGTAGCAGGCTCATGCTCATTCTCCTTGCACAACTTCCTCCTACGCTCCTCTATTACTTGTTTTACCACTTGGTCAAAATAATTGTGTACCTTTTTGAAGCGTTTCCTTAGACCTAAAATCCACTCCATCCACTCCAACCAAGGAATGACATCTCATATATTGATGTCTGCCTCTAAAGCTAAAAGCTTTCGAAAAATCTTCACTATCTCTTCACCGCCATTACCCAAATGAGCACCGCCTCTATAGAAAGAGCATTTGTTACCATAGAGGATTTTCCACATGATTCCTAACGTATACATTGAAGACATGTTGGTGAGACTAATAGGCATCTTTCCCTGCTCAGTCATGTCCCACACTGAACGAAAAAAGAGATGTGTCTCTTCTTCTCTTATGTACATTTGAGTGACTTGAGCATTTTGTTGTTCAACAATGCTACCATGCATAGTTTCCTCATGTGTGTCGAGTAAGGCCCATAAGGAGACAAGGTTGCATCCTTGAAATTATATCCAACATATTTCCCTATAATAGTTAAAGGTCGACTAGCAAAAATCATATCTTGGGTTTTCAAGAACTCCTTCACCATGGCAGAAGAATAAACCACAACAATGGAAAAAGAACCGAATTTCAACATCATAATGGGACCACATTTCTTACCAAGTTCATGAAGATCACAACGAGGAGGCTTTGTTATCTCGTTCAGATTTCCAATGATAGGCCATGGAAATGGTTCAATGGGTAATCTCAAACTCAATTTATTTTTCCTTTGTACACTAAATCTAAACAAAACCCATAAGAAAAATAGGAGGGCACTTAGCATGGGGACTGGTGGAACATAAGTGTTATTGCTTAATATGTTTGGTGCATGCAACGATGAAAATAACTTAGATAAAAAAGCCATATTGAGTAAAGATGTAGGAAATAATTTCTCTTTCTTAGCTTTATATAATTTTTCTACTTTGTTTTCCTTAATTTAGGCTGATATATGCAAACAACATCAAATCCCAACAAAAAAAAAATGGAATCCATTTTGAAATATTAGAAAATACTCCACCAATTGAATATAAAAATACTCCATCAACCTATTTCTAATTAGATTAATAAAATAAATTTAATTAAATATAAATTATATTAATAATAGTAATAAAATAAAATAGAACATAATAGATTATTAGATTCACCAAATCTAATTTTAAGAATTAAAAAGTTACTATAAATAAACTAACAATCACACTATACACTGCAATGGGCATGCCGAAGAAACATTGAAGTTGAACTAGAGATATAAAATTGGTCTATTATTTTTCATATATTTGTGAATCCTATAGGAGTTCATAACCTGAATTGCAAAGACAACCCTAACTGTAGTCATGACATTAACCTAAACTATTATCCTAACTCTAACAATAATAAAGACCCTAACTGTGACACCATAGAATTGATAGGGCCATAGCCCTACTATTATAAAGGGCAGTGGGGCCACCCTTAAAGGATATTAATTGTTCAGCTCCCAACTATGATTGTTTGGCTCCCAACTATAATACCCATCTCTGAGATTGGCCCCTACAATAATATAGAAGGGGGGGCCCTATATTTTAAAGGTAAGGGAAAGGACCAACCTTCACCTCCAGGCAAGTGAAGCCCCCAAGTTCCCCCTACCCCCTATATTTGAAGGGTAAGTGGCCCAGGCAAGACAGTTTGTTCCCATAAACTAACCATATTCCCAAATCTAACCTCAATCATAAGCTTAACCCTAACCCTAGTCAAAATTGTAACCCTAACCATGGTAGTAACCATGACATAACCCCTTACCCTAACCATAATCCTTACACAAAATCCTATTGACAATCCTAAGCCCAACCTTAACTATAACCCTAACCCTAAACAAGATGATAACACAAACTCTAAATCCAATCATAATCCTAACCATAACATAGAACTAAACTCTCCTACTAACTCTAACCCAAAATTTTAACCCTAATCAAAACTCTAACCCTAACCATAATTACAAGCATGATATAAATCTTAAACCTAACCATAATTATAATCGTAAACCTTGATCATATCTTTAATGATAATAGTAACAATGATATAAAGCTTAACTCTAACCACACTCCTAACTATAATCATAATCATAACCCTGACCATGAACTATAATCGTGATCAAAGGTCTAACTCTAACCATTAACCATAATGTAAACCATCTTGAGATAAATAGTTTTCGTTAAATCTTAATCATTAAAAGATATTTTTGAGATGTTTAGGAAAATTGAAGTAGTTGAATGGTATAATAAATATATGTGATAAAACAAACTTATAATTAATAAAAATAGATTGATTAAAAAAAATGAACTTATAAAAACCTTACTTTTAAATTACAATTATTTCTATCACACACTAATAATTTATTTTTAAAATATCATATATTGTTTCAAATTGTGCAACATTCTCTTAAATATTCTTGAAATTGAGCTATTAAATTTGACTTATAAATAAATAATATATTAATACTATTGAAATACTATAAGAAAAAATTATATGGAGGATGAAAGTAATTTAAAAAAATAAATAAAGAGTGAGGATGAAACTAATTAGTGTCATCTTTAAATTAAATCATCTACTATCATAGTTGTTTGTTTACTTGTGACTATTATATTTACTATTTTACCTTAGTTGTTTAATACTTAATTGTTCATAGATATTTTTTATGAGGATAACAATATACATAAGATAATGAAAACTAGTTAAAAATTATAATTTTTGTCAAAATTTTCTATTTTGATTTTTACTTTGTTAATTATAATTGTTTATAATCTATTTTTTAAATATAAAATAGACATTAATATATTCATCTTAAAATAAATTTAATATTTAACTTATATAAAATATCAAATATATGATAATAAATTAAATTATCATATAATTTATATAAATTAAATATAAAATTTCTATTAATTTTAAAAACACATTTGAGTAATTCATAATACATAAAATATATAATATGTTATATATTAAAAAATATATAGTTAAAATGGTGAAACAATGTAATGATCTTATTTACTTGAATCCACCGTAAAATAAACCAAAAGTGTTTACACTAAAGATGGAGGTTAAATTGAAAAGGGTGGAGTTATAAGGAAAACTAGTGCACAATGGGAAGAAACAAATATTAAAATTGTAATTAATGCCAGAGACACTAAAGATGTAAGTTAATTTGGAAAGAGTGGAGTTATTTGGAAAATGAGTGTACAATGGGAAGAAACAAATATTAAAATTGTAATTAATGCCATGAGAAGTAATGTTTTTGTAACTCGAGAAAAATTTAGATTCCATTAACAAAAATGGTGTAAAACGATCAATACCGAAAAAAAGTAAGCTAAAAAATGGAGGAAAATGATTAACAATATAAAACATTTCAATTTCAAACGTTTTGCACGATTATGGAACGCTGTGCACTATAGATATTGAAAGCTAAGTTTTTTTCCTCAGAAAGGGAACGCGTTCGTAATAAAAATACTTCATTTTGGTTTTCGCCAAGTTGTGTAATTATATTCGTTAATTGGATCGAAGCCCTATATATTTAACACACGGTGACGTGCAGACCTCACATGGGGACGTGTGTAATGTGGCTGGCATTAACATTGTTTATTAGAGTACCTAAAATATAGACTACCTAAAATAACACCTATCAAACAACACCCAACAAACAATCATTAATTAAACCACTCATATAGAGAAGAGTAAACTGAGACCATTCAAAGATACCCAACAAAAAAACTTAAATTGACCAGTCACTAAAACCATGGACATGACAGAGAGAACTAAGACCATGGACATGTTGAAATATAAATTAAACCCCTAAAGGCAGGTTTCAAGCCTAAAATGAGGAATATCCACAAGCTCAGTCCAGGTCCATCAATCATATCCAAATCCCCTTCCACACTCCACTCAAATCAGTGAAAGAACTGAGCGGAAAGAAAGTTGATGGTCATACTAGCCATGTTGGCCCCTAAGTAGCCCCTTCGTCCTACCCCGAAAGGCACCATATTGAACCACACTTTGTCCCTCACAATATCAATATCTTTCGCCAGAAACCTCTCCAACCTGAATACCAGAAGACCATCCCAAAATGTTGGATCTCTTCCAATGGCCCAAGAATTGATGATGAGTCTTCTTCTCATAGGAATGAAGTATCCCCCAACAATATATTCTTCTATATATTCATGTGGAAGAAGGAAGAGTGTTGTGGGGTATAACCTCAGAGCCCTGCTTGCCACGTCACCCTCATTCACTATCCTTTCTTTTCCCACTCTGGAATCAATTTCCTCCTGCATTTTCTTTGCCACATCAAGGTTTTTAATCACCAAAATCATCAAAAAACCTAATGTAGTAGTCATCATTTGAACTCCACCCATAAGCATATCCTAAATATATTATACAGTCTTGTTAGATATAATTTAAAAATAGTACCGGTTAATTGTAAATGCCCAATACTTACAAAAAGAATGGCTTTGATGTTTTCCTTTGTGATTTCCCTTCCTTCAATATGTTCCATTTCCAGGAGCTCGTCAACGATGCTCCTAGTAGTAGGCTCGTGCTCATTCTCCTTGCACAACTTCCTCCTACGCTCCTCTATTACTTGTTTTACCACTTGGTCAAAATAATTGTGTACCTTTTTCAAGCATTGTCTTACACCTGAAATCCACTCCATCCATTCCAACCAAGGAACGACATCCCCTATATTGATGTCTACCTCTAAAGTTGAAAGCTTTCAAAACATCTTCACTATCTCTTCACCACCATTACCCAAATGAGCACCGCCTCTATAGAAAGAGAATTTGTTACCATAGAGGATTTTCCACATGATTCCTAATGTATACATTGAAAACATGTTGGTGAGATTAACAGGCATCTTTCCCTACTCAGACATGTCCTACACTGAATGAACAAAGAGATGTGTCTCTTCTTCTCTTACACATTTGAGTGACTCGAGCATTTTGTTGTTCAACAATGCTACCACGCATAGTTTCCTTAGGTGTGTCGAGTAAGGCCCATAAGGAGACAATGTTGCATCCTTGAAATTATATCCAGCGTATTTCCCCACAACAGTTAAAGGTCGACTGGTGAAAATCATATCTTGGGTTTTCAAGAACTCCTTCACCATGCTAGAAGAAGAAACCACAACAGTGGAAAACAAACTGAATTTCAACATCATAATGGGACCACATTTCTTACCAAGTTCATGAATATCACAAAGAGGAAGCATTGTTATCTTGTTCAGATTTCAAATGATGGGCCATGGAAATGGTTCAATGGGTAATCTCAAACTCAATTTATTTTTCCTTTGTACACTAAATCTAAACAAAACCCACAAGAAAACTAGGAGGGCACTTAGCATGGGGACTGATGGAACATAAGTGTTGTTGTTTAATATGTTTGGTGCATGCAACGATGAAAAAAACTCAAAGAACAAAGCCATATTGAGTAAAGACGTAGGAAATAATTTCTCTTTCTTAGCTTTATATAATTTTTCTACTTTGTTTTCCTTAATTTAGGCTGATATATGGAAACAACATCAAATCCCAACAAAAAACAAAAATATGGAATCCATTTTGAAATATTAGAAAATACTCCACCAATTGAATATAAAAATACTCCATCAACCTATTTCTAATTAGATTAATAAAATAAATTTAATTAAATATAAATTGTATTAATAATAGTACTACAATAAAATAGAACATAATAGATTATTAGATTCACCAAATCTAATGTTAAGAATAAAAAAGATAGTATAAATAAACTAGTAATCACACTATACAGTGCAATGGGCATGCCGAAGAGACATTGAAGCTGAATTAGAGATATAAAATTGGTCTATTATTTTTCTTATATTTGTCAATCCTATAGGAGTTCATAACCTGAATTATAAAGACAACCCTAACTGTAGTCATGACATAAACCTAAACTATTATCCTAACTCTAACAATAATAAAGACCCAAACTCTGACACCATAGAATTGATATGGCCACTGCCCTATTATTATAAAGGGTGGGTGGGGCCACCCTTAAAGAATATTGATTGTTCGGATCCTAACTATGATTGTTCGGCTCCCAACTATAATACCCATCTCCGAGATTGGCCCATACAATAATATAGAAGGGGTCCCCCTATATTTTAAGGGTAAGGGTAAGGGCCATCCTCCACCTCCAGGCAAGTGAAGCCCCCAAGTTCCCCCTACCCCCTATATTTGAAGGGTAAGCAGCCTAGGCAAGACAATTTGTTCCTATAAGCTAACCATATTCCCAAATCTAACCTCAATCATATGCTTAACCCTAACCCTAGTCAAAATTGTAACCCTAACCATATTAGTAACCATGACATAACCCCTTACCCTAACCATAATCCTTACACTAAATCCTATTGACAATCCTAAGCCCAACCTTAACTATAACCCTAACCCTAAACAAGATCATAACACAAACTCTAAATCCAATCATAATCATAACCATGACATAAAACTAAACTCTCCTACTAACCCTAACCCAAAATTTTAACCCTAAAAAAAACTCTAACCCTAACCATAATTACAAGCATGATATAAATCTTAAACCTAACCATAATTATAATCGTAAACCTTGATCATATCTTTAATGATAATAGTAACAATGATGTAAACCTTAACTCTAACCACACTCCTAACTATAATCATAATCATAACCCTGACCATGAACTCTAATCGTGATCAAAGGTCTAACTCTAACCATTAACCATAATGTAAACCATCTTGAGATAAATATTTTTCATTAAATCTTAATCATTAAAAGATATTTTTGAGATGTTTAGGAAAATTGAAGTAGTTTAATGGTATAATAAATGTATGTGATAAAACAAACTTATAAGTAATAAAAACACATTAATTAAAAAAAATGAACTTATAAAAACCTTACTTTTAAATTACAATTATTTCTATCTCACACTAATAATTTATTTTTAAAAATATCCTATATTGTTTCAAATTGTGCAACAATCTCTTAAATATTCTTGAAATTGAGCTATTAAATTTGACTTATAAATAAATAATATATTAATACTATTGAAATATTATAAGAAAAATTTATATGGAGGATGAAAGTAATTTAAAAAAAAATAGTGAGGATGAAACTAATTAGCATCTTTAAATTAAATCATCCACTATCATATTTTACTTTTATAGTTGTTTGTTTACTTGTGACTATTATATTTACTATTTTACCTTAGTTGTTTAATACTTAATTGTTTATAGATATTTTTTATGAGGATAACAATATACATAAAATAATGAAAGCTAGTTAAAAATTATATTTTTTGTCAAAATTTTCTATTTTGATTTTTACTTTGTTAATTATAATTGTTTGTAATCTATTTTTTTAATTATAAAATAGACATTAATATATTCATAGTAAAATAAATTTAATATTTAACTTATATAAAAAATCTAATATATGATAATAAATTAAATTATCATATAATTTATATAAATTAAATATAAAATTTCTATTAATTTTAAAAATACAAATTCATAATACATAAAATATATAATATGTTATATATTAAAAAATATAAAGTTAAAATGGTGAAACAATCTAATGATCTTATTTACTTCAATCCACCGTAAAATAAACCAAAAGCATTTACACTAAAGATGTAAGTTAAATTGAAAAGCGTGAAATTATAAGAAAAACTAGTGCACAATGGAAAGAAACAAATATTAAAATTGTAATTAATGCCACAGACACTAAAGATGTAAGTTAATTTGGAAAGAGTGGAGTTATTTGGAAAACGAGTGCACAATGGGAAGAAACAAATATTAAAATTGTAATTAATGCCATAGAGAGGTAATGTTTTGGTAACTCCATACAAATTCAGATTCCATTAACAAAAACAGTGTAAAAGGATCAATACAGAAAAAAAAAAAAGTAAGCTAAAAAAAACGGAGGAAAACGATCAACAGTATAAAACATTTCAATATTAATCGTTCTGCACGATTATGGAACGCTGTGCACCGTAGATATTGAAAGCTAAGTTTGTTTCCTCAGAAAGGGAACGCGTTTGTAATAAAAATACTTCAGTTTGGTTTTCGACAAGTTGTGTAATTATATTCGTTAATTGGATCGAAGCCCTATATATTTAACACACGGCTACGTGCAGACCTGACATGGGGACGTGCGTAATGTGGCTGGCATTAACATTGTTTATTAGGGTAAACGCATCTATCGGAACTCGCTATGCGGACATCACATGGGAACGTGCGTAATGTGGCTGGCATTATCATCGTTTATTGGAGTAGAGGCATCTATCGGAACTCGCTATGCAGACATCACATGGGAACGTGCAGTAATGTGAGTTAACGTGTTTACTCGAGTGAAGGTATCTATTGGAAGTCGGTATGTAGATAATATTTAGAGATTCTTCGATTAAATTATGTTTGGAGTTCGGCCCTGTACATTTAATGTATTCTCCATCAATCCAGGAACGCCTATTTATAGCATCCCATCAGGCATCTCAACTTCCCATTTCTTCAGTGGCTATTGATACCACCCATTTCGCTTAGTCAGTCATCATTCCATTGCTTTCCTCGATGGTTGAGCTTTCAATTAGTTGAGTGTCTAAGTTGAATGCATTCGTCCAAAACAGAGCATTCCAACAACGTTCAGGGAATTACAGACCACAACGATGGGTCTACTGCATTCCTTCACTCCCTTCTCCTGTCAGAGCGATGACTGTTGTTTCAGATTTGAATGTAATGTCAATTATTTTCTATCTATTTATTTGTGAACACCTTATTTTTGTAATCAGGCATCTCAACTTCCCATTTCTTCAGTGTAGAAATGAAAAAAATTAAGTATTGAATTAGAAATTAGAAATTACTTTTTACTAATACTATCAATTCCACTATACAAATGGGAAATTCAATTCTTCTATATGCATAAATAAAATTGGTTTTCTTATTGCAATTAGTTTTATTATAAGTCTTCATTATTTTGTTTTCACACTTTCACTATTCAAAATAAACTATTCATATTAATAATTTATAGTCTATTTGGCCATTATTTGTAAACAATTTATTTATTTTAGCTATTTAAAATTTAATATAGACTATTATTTCCCAATCAACAAGTTTTACAATACTAATAACAAGCAATATAAAAAAAATTAAATAGTGTATCAAACATGAAGAACTGCACTAAACATTTTCTAACATATAATTATATGGTATTATTAATGTAAGGTAGAAGTTTCTTCCATTTCAGGTGCAATACAATTTCAATTGCTAAAATACTTATTCTAAATCTCAAACTTTACTTATTTATGAGATATTTTACAAAGACGTATAATATCTTTGTAATTCACAAAATGAGACCTTAAACACATAATAAGATTGAGAAAGATGGACACACAAGATTCAATGAGATTGAAAATTTACTCTAACAACTTAAAGAACACTTTCTATAACCTCTACAACAATACTCAACAAACAATCATAAATTAACCCACTCATATAGACTACCTAGAATGACATAGTGGGCTAAGACCATTGATATAACCTCTCAAACAACACCCAATAAACAATCATAAGTTAAACCACTGATATAGACTATCTACTAGTGAACTAAGACCATTCATATAAGCTCCCAAACAATACCCAACAAACAAACATAAATTAAACCAGTCATATAGACTACCTAAGAGTGAGCTAAGACCATGGACATGTTGAAATATAAGTGAAGTGCTAAAGGCAGGTGTCAAGCCTGAAACGAGGAAGAGCCACAAGATCAACACTTCTAGGGATGGCCACTCCAGGTCCTTCGGTCATATCCAAATCCCCTTCAACACTCCACTCATAGCAGTGAAGCAACTGAGCTGAAAGAAAGTTGATGGTTGCAATGGCCATGTTGACCCCCGGGCATCCTCTTCGTCCTGCCCCAAATGGCAACATGTCAAACCAGTCTTTATTCCTCACGAGATCAACATCTCTAGCCATAAACCTCTCAGGCCTGAATACAAGAGGATCCTCCCATACTGCTGGGTCTCTTCCTATGGCCCAGACATTGAGGATGAGCCTGCTTCTCGCAGGAATGAAGTATCCCCCAACTCTACAATCTTCTGTGGACTCGTGTGGAAGTAGCAAGGGTGCCGTTGGGCACAACCTCAGAGTCTCTATTGCCACACACTTCACATACTCCATGCTTGCCACATCATCTTCACTCACTATCCTATCTTTTCCCACTACAGATTCGATTTCCTCCCGCATTTTCTTTGCCACATCAGGATTTTTAATCACAAAACTCATCAACCATCCTAATGTAGTAGCCGTCGTTTCAACTCCACCTGTAAGCATATCCTAAACATTTTTACAGCCTTGTTAGATATAATTAAAAAATAGTACCAATTAATTGTAAATTCTCAATACTTACAAAAATAATGGCTTTGATGTTTTCCTCTGTGATTTCCCTTCCATCAAGACTTTTCATTTCCAAGAGCTCGTCAATGATGCTCGTAGTAGTAGGCTCATGCTCATTCTCCTTCCACAAATTCCTCCTACGCTCCTTTATTACTTGATTTACCACTTGGTCGAAAGAATTGTGTACATCTTTCAGGCGTTGCCTTACACCTGAAATCTGGTCCATCCAGTCCAAGAAAGGAACGACATCTCCTATATTGATTTCTGCAGCTAAAGATGAAATCTTTCGGAACATCTTCACTAATCCTTCACCACCATTACCCAGAGGAGCATCATCTTTGTAAAAGGAGCATTTGTTGCCAGAGAGGATTCGCCACATGAATCCTAATGTATGCATTGTAAACATGTTGGTGAGATTAACAGGCGTCTTTCCCTGCCCAGACATCTCCCACACTGAACGAACAAAGAGACGTGACTCTTCCTCTCTTACACATTTGAGTGACTCAATCGTTTTGTTATTCAATAATCCTACCACACATAGTTTCCTCATGTGTCTCCAATAAGGCCCGTAAGGAGCCAATGCCACATCGTTGAAATTATATCCAACGTATTTCCCCACAGCAGTTACAGGTCGGCTGGCGAAAACCGTATCATGGGTTTTCAAGAACTCCTTCGCCATGGCAGAAGAAGAAACCACAACCGTGGGAAAAGAGCCAAATTTCAACATCATAATGGGACCATATTTCTTACCAAGCTTATGAAGATCATGATGAGGAAGCTTTTTTAGATGGTTCAGATTTCCAATGATGGGCCATGGAAATGGTCCAGGGGGCAATCTCAAACTCAATTTACTTTTCCTTTGCACACTAAATCTAAACAAAACCCACAAGAAAACTATGAGGGCACTTAGCATGGGCAATGATGGAAAATAAGCATTGTTGCTTAATATGTTTGATGCATGCAAAGATGCCACAAACTCAGAGAACAAAGCCATATTGAGTAAAGATGAAGGAAATCATTTCTCTTTCTCAACTTTATACAATTTTTCTACCTTGTGTTTTCCTTAACTTAAGGTAGTATATGGAAACAACATCAAATCTCAAAAAAAATCCAAAAATATGGAATCCATTTTGAAATATTGGAAAGCACTCCGCCAATTGAATAAGAAAATACTCCATCCATTAATAAAATAAAATAAAATATAATATATTGTTAGATTCACCAAATCTAATTTTAAGAATAAAATAGTTAGTAGTAATAAATTACATTACTTGTGAGATTCGTCAAATCCAATTTCAACAAAGGCAATAGAGTGGCATGGAAAATGTCCCCAGTTAAGTCTAGTTTATTTACGACCTGTTAATGTCATAGAGGTTGACCTGCTTCACTTATTTAGCTTTTCCTCGATTTGCTAGTTATGAACTGTGAACTGTAATTTGGCCAGAAACTTCAGTTTCGTTTTCGATAAGTTGTGTATCGAAGCGAAGTGCAGACCTGACACGGGGACGTGCATTATCATTGTTTATTGGAGTAAAGGTATCTATCGGAACTTGCTATGCAGACATCACATGGGAACGTGCGTAATGTGACTGTCATTAGAATCAATAATATACTGATGTCAAACGTGTGTAATATGACTGTCATTAGAATTAATAATATATGTCACGTGCGTAATGTGACTGTCCACCCATCACATGGCGACAAGGTCCAGAGATGCTTCTGATAATCCAGGAACGCCCTGTACATTTAAGGTATCCTTCATCTATCACATGGCGACAAGGTCCAGAGATGCTTCCGATGATCCAGGAAGGCCCTCTACATTTAAGGTATTCTTCATCCATCACATGACGACAAGGTCCAGAGATGCTTCCGATGATCCAGGAACGCCTATTTATAGCATCCCATTTGGCATAGTCAGGCATCTCAACTTCCCATCTGCTTGTTTGCGTTGTTGTTCCAGGCTCCTTGGTACCAGGAGTGGGGTAATAATCTGGTAGTGAAGATAAAAGAAATGTTCAGAACTCTTCAAGATGGAGTAATGAGTCCATCAGCTTATGACACCGCCTGGGTAGCAATGCTTCCTGCCCAGGATGGATCTCACTCCCCACAATTTCTCCAGGCCATAAAATGACTTATCCACAGCCAGCTGGAGGATGGTTCATGGAAGCTTCCATGAACCTTTCTCTTGTGTGATCCTTTGCTTTGTACTCTGGCTTCTGTCGTTGCCCTTCTCACTTGGAATACAGGACACCCTAATGTAGAAAAACGTTGTATTTTCAGAAACAATTTATTCACTTGGAATACAGGACACCCTAATGTGAATACAGCACACCGTAATGTAGAAAAAGGTTATATTTACAAAAACAACTTTATATTTTTTTTTGGCTGCTGAACTTTTTTTTACTATTAGAAAAGATTAGTGGTAAATATTGAGCTTTTCACAGACAAGTTAAACTCAACATACAACCTTTCATTTAATGTTGAACTGCTCTATCACTTACTTTCTGACGCCTTTAAGACCAATCCATTTTGTGTCTCATTGTGGCTTATCTTCAATGCCCCTTTGAGCCATTCTATAGAATTTTGTAGGCTTTTTAATTCTAGTCTAATTTGGATACCATGTCAAAAAATTTATACATCAGTTAAGACTTGAATCTAGAATCTTTGATTTGTTTTTGAACTGCTCTATTCTACGTTGGCACCTTTAGGACCAGTTCATCCTTGGTCCAGATGTAAATTTATTTCCAACAGCCTACCATACGAGTCTTGAACTCGTAGATACCATTTTGATTTTTTTATAGGATAGTTCGAATAAACCCACTAAAATATTGACTCCTTTAGTCCCTCTTTGATTTGGATGTGACTTATCTCCCATAGTAAAAGGGATAGACTATCTATATAATTTGGAAGGGCTTGAATAGTCAATGCAACAGATGCCTGGCTGTAGATTTCATTTTTAAAGATTGCTGAACTGTGTATTTCAGAAATTAGAAAAAATAATTTAACGTTTGATTTCTGACCTTAAAATATTTGGTTTTATGTACCGGTGTTTGTTTCATTGTTGATCATTTGAAATCACTAGAAAAAGTGGAAAGCTTGTCCCCAGATTTTGAAATAGTTTTTCCTGCATTTTTTAAAAAGGCAGAGTTTCTAGGGTGGAGTCTTCCGTATAATATATCTTTGATGAAAAAGTGAGACACACTGCTTACGGAGTAAGAGCCTTGTTTATGCGTACATGAGATTGAGTTTGCACTTTCTTTCTTCTTATAATTCACTTGCAGAATCTCCAATATGCTTTTGTTGTACATGAGACTCAGTGTCCATCTTGCTTGAGGATGTAATTGGCTGGAAAAAGATAATGACGTTTCAGAGTAAAGATGGGTCTTTTCTTAGCTCGCCTGCTTCCACTGCCTGTGCACTCATCAATACCGGCGATCAGAGATGTTTTAGCTTTTTGAATAATCTTATGGATAAATTTAGTAGCTGCGGTATGATACATTTCCTTAGTATCGTGTTTGCTGTAAGTAAGTCATTCTTTGGTGTTAAATGCATTATCTAATTTGTGAAACAGTGCCATGCTTGTATCGAATTGATCTGCTTGAACGCCTTTCGCTGGTTGATAATATCGAGCGTCTTCGAATAGGTCGACATTTTACAGGAGAAATCCAAGTAGCTCTTGATTATGTTTATGGGTACGTATTCTTATACTCATACTGGTATTGTTTTTTATTGTCATAATGTCTTATTTTGTATGATGATAATTATTGAGGGACATATTGGAGTGAAAAGGGTATTGCGGGTGCGGTAGGGATAGCCTCAATCTAGATCTCAATACTACAGCACTAGTACTTCGAACCCTTAGGATCCATGGATACAATGTCTCCCCAAGTTGGAATATTTTCTCTAGAAGATAAATTGGTGAATTTTATTACTATTTAAATGCGTTGTTAATTTTTTCTCTGGAAAATAAATTTGTGGAGATTATTGCTATTTAATTGTGTTTCTTTTATAATACTGAATGTATAAAATTTCAGAGGCGCTCAACAGTTTCAAAGATGAAAATGGGTACTTCTTCCCCTGTTCGTGGCAAAGACACATAGAGCATACAAGCATATTGAATCTTTTAAGAGCTTCTGACCAAGCATTCCCAGGAGAAAGGATTATGGATAAAGCTAAGTTGTTTTCTTCTAACTACCTTAGAGAATCACTTAAAAAAACAGACAATATCTTAAAAAAACAGACAATATCTTATCCAATGAGAAAATTGCTTAAGGGACCAGTAATGTTATTATCATTAGCAAGATGGTTTCTAAAATTAGTTGTTTATATTTTTTAAATTAATATTTTGGATTACATTTAGTAATTGATTTTTATGTAGTTAAATAATTATTAAAAAATAACAAAAAATTGATTTTTATGTAGTTAAAAATTTGTGTAAAGATGTTTTCACACTGAATATGCATTGGAGTATTCTTGGTACCATAGTATCTCCATCTTCGAGGCAAGAAGCTATATTGATGCTTATGATGAAAATCATACATGGCTTAAAAAAATCATATTGAAGTAGGTTTGATAAATTTCCTTGAAATTTTATAACCATTGTTTGATTCATTATCCTTTATCTTATTTATTTTTCAATTGCACAATATGCCATACATCAATAATAATTATTTTATGGAATTGGGTAAATTAAACTACAACATTGACCAATATCTATATCAATAGGAATTGAAGCTTCTCTCAAGGTGGGTGGGGTACATAATTTTTTTTAGAAGTTTTAATGTTGTGATAATTTTAATAGTCCACAATTGTGATTGCCATATGTTTTATGCAATAGTTGGTGGAGAAAGTCACGCATGGATGAAATATACTTTGCCCGACCAAGATTGGTAGAATCGCACTGGAGCAGAGCCCCAAACCATGTCAAAATAATTTACTAGGGGTCCAGAATACCCCATAGTCTCACATAATCTAGGGCTCTACCAAAGAGTTCCCAAAACCCACAATGACAAGACTAGATCTTCCATTCAATCTTCAACACCCTTAAGAGCACAATATGACACAACTAGAACCAGTTAATCCAGGAATGGAACAAGGGTTCTATCAATGCTAGACATCAATTTTAGATGTAATGAAACACAAATCCCACACAAAGATATCTCTGAAACCCAATTTAGGCACCTAATCCTATATAGGGCAACAAGGAGATAATATGGATTCTTGAAGGAAACTTACTTGGAACTCCACCACAAAAAGTATTAACCACCCTCAAACTCTTTAATCCATCCACCAACAACACCCTCCAAGTTAGGGCTCTTGACCAATCCCCTAACTCATGCTGCCCTCAATTATCCCCTAGGCCTAATAGGGCTATTAGGCCACTTTTACAAAGCAAGTGTTTGAATCTTAATTCACTTTACAATTCCTCAAATTTGAACACTTTTATGATCACAAAAAATTTATAAATCCAAGGATTTAGACTTCCATTCCACCCCTGGGCTGAGTTGTGCCTTAAAAACCCAATTCTAGATAGTCACATCTAGATCCCTGTCCATAGGGTTTACTCATTTCTCTCTCCATCGACTGCCTCATGATCTAAGACCTCAAAATTATTAAATCACATCCTCCCTCCTTTCTCTCCACCAAGGCTTAGATTTTTTCCATGGTGGAGTCTCTAAGAAAGAGGGATTTTGTCTCGAAACCCTAGTTAGGGCCTTCCTATGATGAGTGGGCAATCAAAATTAGATAAATTTTGATCTCCTACACTTCAAACATTCAAACCACTTGGAACATTAAACTAAAACACTGGATCAACTTTCTGAATCCTTCAATGGTGCATTGGGATCTGTATAGATTCATACAACTCAAAAAGATAGTTATAAATATAGAAAAATAGTTGAATTTTTATTGATTTTAATGTCAAAACTTTACAATCGATTCACTCCAACCATGGAGTAATGTTTTCCAAACTTTTCATACATTTCCCAAGAAGTTCCAACTAACAAAAATGGTTGTGAACATTGGGATTCAAAAGTTGCATCTTTTGACATGAAGTTGCATTATGCAACATTGACAATTTTGACAACTTTTAACAAAAGTTCTCAAATGTGACTAAACTTGCAAAGTTTTTTCTTTTGACACCATATAGGACCTTAGAAGGATTAAAATAACATCTCTACCATTCTATAGGTTCCCTAGACTATTCTAGCCTAATCTACCCAATATTGTCCAAATTGACTAAGGTAGACAACTAGGTTTATAACATCATTTAGTGTCCCCTTGTCTTACAATTGAGGACTTATTGATGACATTGTATGCAAGATCCAATCACTACCCTAACCCTTTGTATTTGGGTCCACTGATGTGCTTGAAATGGATGAACTTTATGGTGCTCCTTTACCGCGTACCTTTTCATGGCCATATTTGAGCCAACATATCCCTTATGTAGAAATATCGTCACCAAAATTGATTTCTTGTTAGCGGTCATTGCTGATATTTGCGACACCCATGGAATAATAGTAAGAGTGTAGAATTTTCTTACAAGCAATAAAAAGGTAATTTCTTAAATCCTAGTTCAATACTTATCTTTAAACCAAGTTAATTGAGACTTTTTACTACATTCAGTTGGGATGCCTCCTTGGTAGACAAGCTTCTAGATTACATGAAAATAGTATTCAAAGCATGGTATGATGCAGTAAATGAAATGAATATGAACATGAGAAAGAAATAGGGGCATGACTTGATACACCACATTACAAAATATTTATGTAATTGAATTTTAATAAATATGACATTCTTACATTATATGCTCCCAGTTTCTTTAAAATTCCCTTTTTAGGAGTATGTCTTTATGTATGTATATTGTTTATAAAGTATGAGAAGTACATTGATGTACTAATGCATGAAAGAGAGTGGCCAAAGGTTGGGTACATACCAACAATGGAAGATTACTTCAAGACATGTTTAGTATCAGTGGGTCTTGGTCCAACAACACATACAATCTTGTTAATGGGTGAGGTTGTAACAGATAATCATCTTCCTCTCAAAACATATTCCTCAAAAGAATACCAGCTTGCGGATTTACAGTGGTGGCTAACAAATAATATTGCGACCATGGAGGTATTCAAATTTTGAATACGATATAGCTAAGATTAGAAGAGAAAACATGTTAACCATTCTTTTTATTGCAGAGTGAGAATGCTTGAGGAGGACCAGCATGGTCACTTATGGCATTTTATATGAAGTAGAATCCAAGTTCTATAGAAGAAGAGGGTCTAAATAACTTTTAAAATATTTTTGATAATACTATGAAATAATTAATTTATGCATATTTGAAGTCAATTAGCAAAACCTCAAAATTTGGAAAAATGTTTCTTTTTAGAATGACACAAGGTATTTTTTTCATCTACAAGTATGGAGATGGTTATGCTAATTCCATGAAGGAGAATAATGAAATTAAAAGGAGAATTTTCATCGACCCCATGCAGCTATGGTGATAAATGTATTCAATTTATTACCTCGAGCAATCCATGATAACTATAATGGGATTAAAAAATGGTCAAGAATGATTCCTTCAAATAATTGATAAAATTAGGTAATTTAATGATGCATTCATTAGTACTACTCTCTCATAGAGAAATTTTATATTATTGTTAGCTTTCATGTTCATTATTTGACCCAAAGGTATAATATGTTTATGTTACATTTATTAGCTATAAAGTTATGTGTTATTAATAATCATAATGAATAATTTTTATTTGGCAACTATTGGGTAGTTAGGTGGGTGGAGGGAAAACTATATATAAAGGATTTGAATTTTCGGTACCATTTCTTATTATATAAAGTTAATATATTAAATTTTTTTCCTAACTTCTCTCTTTTTTAAAAGACTTGCATCTTTTAAGAAATGTTCCCTATTGAGTTTTAAAATGACATGCATTAAGTGTGATTCTATATTGATATGTTTTTAAGCGAAAGTATGTTACCACATATAAATAATATTACATATATCTGTACCATTCTAAATTATAAGTACCTATAATGAGATGCTCAATTATAGCTCATTTTAGTGTTGTTGGGCTTCTATGTTCATTCTAATTGATTCATCAGGTGAATTCTACATTTCATTCTAGCATTCTCTCTAAATTCCCAATTCATAAAATATATTTCATTAATTTTTATTTATTTCTTTATTTCTTTATTTTTTATTATTTTTATTTTTTTGCGGGGGGCGGGGGGGGGATAGATTGATTGAGTTATCCTATTTGTGGGAATAGGTTGACCTGGATGGCTTATTATCGAGGATAGGTTGACCCAATTAGCCTATTGAAAGAATTGGTCAACCCGATTCTCCTATTCCCCATGTTTCCCCCTAAAATTAGAATTGGGGCTCATGTTAATGGTTAAGGAAAAAATTGTAAATCCTCTCATCTACCTTCAAGTTTTGAGCTTTGAAATGCTTGTGAGGGCTACATAAGAAACATACCTATACTTATTTGTAGATCATGAAGTTGAACATTCATACTCCTTGCTCCAAATTTGCATCTAGAAGCGTTCTCAAGAAATATTTCAAGGATATATGTCATCCTTTGAAGGAAATCTTCTCCACTATGGTAAGTTTCTCTCCCTCATAAAGGCAAAGTAGATGATATCTCAATTAGTCACAAAGATTATTCAAATACATGAATATCAACGTGAATCTAGTTCTTCTTCCTAAAGAAAGAGCCAATCAAGCATAACAACTTTGAAGACTTGAGGAGTATTAGAAGATCTATGTATTTTTGCAGGAAATCCTTGATTCGTCTCTATATTTCAATATCCAAGACTACATATAACTACAAATAAAAGAGTATCAGATAAACATAAATTTACAGATTCAATCAGATATTATTTCATTACAATCATGTGGCTTTTAAAGCCCTTTATTCCTCTTAAAAGCTACCTTATGCAAACAACTTATCAACTAACTTATTTGTTAACTTCTAAAATACAAATAAGTTCTAAAACTAACCTAAACCTAGATAATTATTGAAATAAACCAAAATTCCCCCCCCCTTATTATTTTAATTCAAATAAGTCTGGAACATTGCAAGGCTTTTGAACCCGATCCTTTTTGATACTTTGATGATGCATCTTCACCAATCCTCCTCGATCACTCAAGAAACACCAAACTGACTGCATCAATAGTTCTCCTGATTCTATAACTTGAAACCATCTCCATAATATGAGTGTTTCCACCTACCATGCACAATAAGACACACTTCCTCCAAAATTTCACATCTCCTTAGAGTGTGTTTAATGCCTTCTCTTCTGATACACATGGGACACCTTTCATCTGAAAGTCCACATCTCCTCTGATTTTCTCTAACAGCTCATTAAGTTCTATGAAAACTATATATGCCTATAAAAACAACCTCAAATTCATGAGGTGCTCATCCACTTGGGCCTTCTTTTCTTTGGGTTAGAGAGACACAATGGTGTGGGATCTTTTGTTCCTTTGGTTGTGGGATTATCCTATTATAGACATGTTTCATGTCTTGAAAACTTTGGAGGCAATAGTGTAGGTTTTCCTTTCTAAACCCCTACCATTGCAACACATTTTGGGGTACCTTTCAAATAGAATTAGTTAGTTTCTATTTAGTGAACAATGATTATGCCCAACATAATTTTTTTAAAATTTTGGACGTTTGTCGAGTGGATCGCGGTTTCCATTTTCTGGTTTACCAATGGTGATTTCCTCAATGGTCGTATTGATGATGTCTCTAGGTGGTTTCCCTTCTCGAACACAAAATTTATTTAGGGAATATTTTTTGGTTACAACAGGTGTTATAAAGGAGAAGTTTGTCCTTTTTTAGGGGTTGGGTTATTAGTATTATCAAATAGAGACTGGTAGGTTTACCAACAAGACTATTTGTTTCTTGATATTATTCTGAGATACTTACTTGCAGAATTTATTTCTATCATATTTATGTTAACTTAAAGTTTGAATTTTCTCGACTGAGCCTTATGGATTTTAGTTAATTTTTTTATATATCTACAGTTTATGTTATTTTGAGTAATGGTTATCTCATTAGACTCAAATATTTATGTATGAGATTATTTTTAGTGATGGACCATGTTCAACACTCTTCTAGTATAAAATAACTAAATATCAAAAAGTTTTCCGTCTCTATGATGGTGTCGAGAGAAAATAGATTAATAGTCTATCGTTGAATGCATTTATTATTTCCTAAATTTTATAGATACACTAATGAATATATTAAAACCTATGTCTAGGATCTGATTATATTTTACGCAAGGAGGGTCAGTAGATAGGGATAAAGGCACTCCCAATACCAATCCATCTTGCGGAATGTGCAACACAGAGGCTTTAAACATAGAGAGGAAGAAAAGGAATGTAGAGCCTTTTCATTAAATCATCAAATATCATACATGTCAGGCTCTGAGGCCTTCCCTATTATGACCATATACATTCAAAACAATCAAATAAAAATCCTCATGCATGTGAGATCCACAATCTCTCAACTTTCTTCTTTTATAGTTCACTATCTATCCATCTCCTACTATCTGCTACCCTAAATCAAGAACAAAACAATACATTTATACAGGAAGTAACCAAAAAGGTCAGCCCCAAAAGATCCTAAAGATCCCCATAGGAGGAAGCAATGACCCAGATTTAGGTCCACACGCTCCCCAATGAGAGATCCTAAATTAATGTTGAGATTAAAAATTAACTGCAAATGTCAGCCAAAAGAACCAACAATCAAAACATACTTGGTGAGAGAAGAATAGAAAAAACATCGAGCACATAGGAACAACTACCGAGACCATTCAGTGAAACCAAGCCAAAGCAAGTAACCAAGTCGATGAGGAACCGAGATTTCTACTGAGAACTCCGAAGAAGTTTCCTAGCGGTTTAACAAATATCTCCACCAATCTACCGAGATTCAAAGGAAAACCATTATTTTGTTTGATACATGATTTCCATGAACCCAAGATGCTCCTTCGTTAGACACCTATGATTTAAAGGAAATAATTTACAAAATCATGAGTGAGATACAACCTGAGCTGAATCCAACTCAGACTGAGAAATCCATGTAGAATCTTCAGTCGATATGTTCTTTCACTTTACCAAGTATTATATGTAATATTTTCCTCTTGTTCTTCTTCCATTTCTTTGTTCCAAAATCTGTTCAACTTCTTCTATCTATTTCTTAGGATAATCACTCGATACTGTCACCTCTTTATCAGGTTCATGATACTCAAACAAATATGAAATATTTAATACAGGTAATATATCCATGTCATCGGGTTACTCCACTTCATAAGTATTTCCACTGTCAAACTTTCTCAAAATCTTGCAAGGACCAAATTTATTCATCTTCAATTTACCATATGGTCCAATAGGAAATCTACCTTTCTTGAAATGAACCATCAATTCATTACCAACCTCAAAAACCTTGTCTTCTTGATATATCTACACTATCCTTATATTTCTAATTACTTTGCTTCAACTTATGTTTCACTTCCTCATGCAATGTCCTCATAAACTCAAAAAATTCTTCTCCTTCAACGATTCTCTTCTCTTCTCTAGAAATATTTGTCAAGTCAGACATACCTCTCAGTTGTGTTCTAGTAAAATTATGAAAGGGTGTCTTACCAATACTCTTTTTCACTGAATTATTGAATGTGAACTCTGCTTTTGCTAACATTACATCCCAATTACTCAGTTTGTCTCCAACTAAGAATATCAACAAGTCACCCAAACTTCAGTTTACAAACTTCATTAAATTCCATCAGATTTTGGATAAAACGTAGAACTATACGTCAACTTAGTGCCTAGATTTTTCCAAAGTATTTTCCAAAAATAGCTAACAAACTTACTGTCGAGAGGTCAGAGATGATACTCCTCGGTAATCCATGCAACCTAAAAATCTCTTTGAAGAAAAGATCTTTTATATGCACTACATCTGATGTTTTTTTACATGGTATGAAATGTGTCATCTTGAAAAATCTATCCACAATGACAAATATGTAATCATTACCTCTTACTATCTTAGGTAAGCCAAGAACAAAGTCCATGCTCATCTCACTCCAAGGTTTCACAGGAACAAAAATTAGTGTATACAATCAAGTATTCTAACTTACTCCTTTTGCAACTTGACAAAATCAACAACTCTTCACAGATTTCGAAACATCCTAATACAACTGATGCAAAAATTACCTCCCCTTTATTAAACTCAATGTTTTATCAATACCAAGAATGTCATACCAAACCACTACTATATTTATCCTTTACAAAATTGGTTCTAATTGATCCTCTTTGTATACATAATTGAACTCCTTTGAACAACATATCTTCTTGAATGAAATAACCTTCAAAACTACTTGGTTGATCTAGAATAGGTGCTCTACACATTCTCCACGGCTGATAAAAGTCAAGGTCAGTTTCATACAAATTCTTCATATCATCGAAACAAAGAACTTCAATTCTCATTTCAGTCATCAAAGAGCTTCTTCTACTAAATGCATCAACCACTCAGTTGGATACTCAACTCTTATGTGCTATAAAAAATGTGAAACTTTGCAAATACTCTACCCATTTCATATGTCTTTGATTCAACTTTTTTTGGCTACTCTAATACTGTAAAGCCTTATGATGAGTATACAAAAAAAATTCACTTGACATCAAATAATGTCTCCATTTCTTCAGGGCTTGAACAATAACATAGAATTCTTGATCATATACATAATATTTCCTTTTTTCATCATTCCACTTCTCACTAAAGAAAGCCACATGTTTACCTTATTGAGTCAACATAGCTCATATTGCACTGCCACTTGCATCACAATCAACTTGGAATACCTTATTAAATTTAGGTAAGGCTAACATAGGCAATTCAACAACCTTATACTTCAAATTCTCAAAACTCTTATCAGCTCCATGAGTCTATTTTAACTCTCTTTTCTCCTCTAGTTGTCTGAGTCACAAAATTACAAAGAGAACTAAAATTTCTAATAAGATTTTGGTAAAAATTTGCTAATCCATGAAATGATCTTACCTCAGTGACATTATCAGGTGTAGTCCAATCAAGTATTTCTTCAACCTTCTCATAATCCATCTTCAAAGCATCATTTAAAATCACAAATTCTAAAAATACAAGTTCTTGTTTCATGAAGGAACACATTTTCAAATTAATCAACAACTTTTCCTCTTTAAATTTATGCAATACCTGTCTAATGTGAAACAAATTCTCTTCTGTGGTCTTACTAAATATCAGAATGTCATCCAAGTATAAAATCACATACTTACCCAAGAATTTATTTAGAACTTCATTCATTACACTCATAAAAGTACTCTATGCATTAGTTAAGCCAAAAGGCATAGCCAACCACTCATACAAACCTCCTTTTGTCTTGAAAGAGGTCTTACATTCATCACCTTATTTGATTATAATATGATGATATCTACTCTTTAAATCAATCTTGGTAAAATATTTTTCTCCACTCAAACAATCCATTATGTCATCCATTCTCGGTATAGGGAACTGATACTTAACTGTTATCTTGTTAATAGCTCTTGAATTAGTACACATTCACCATTCTCCATTCTTCTTAGGTGCTAACATAGTTGGTATTGCACATGCACACAAACTTTCTCTGATCAAACCTTTCTGCAACAACTCATGAACTTGTTGGTGGAGTTCCTCATTCTCGGTCAGTTTTAATCGGTGTGGTGCCTATTTAGAAAACTAACTCCAGGAATCAAATCCATACAATGAATAATATCTCTCATAGGTGGAAAAACATCAAGTACATTATCTTAAATGATTTCTTTGTACTTGGTGAGTAACCTCTCAAATTTTACAAGAACTTTATCTTCTATTTTCTTGCTAGGTTTGTTAGGAATCAAAACATAACATATGTCATTTCTCTTTAGATCCTTAACAAAATGCCTACCTTCCATCAAATTTTTTTTCACATATGTACATATCTCACTACCAGATTATTCAACCAAAGGTAACAAGATTTGTCTCTTTCCATCAACCCAAATAGCATATTTATTCAGTCTTCTATCAAGCATAGCATGTCTATCATATTTCCAAGGTCTACCCAACAAAATATGTCAACAATCCAGAGGCATAATATCACACAACACCTTATCATAATACTTTCCAATTTTCAGATTGAAAAAAAATTGTTCACTTACCATGAGTGTATGATCATCTTTGACCCAAGAGATTTTATAAGGCTTTGGGTGCTTCTATCTCTCCAACTGCAATTTAATAACCATTTCTTTTGATGTCAGATTTTGTGAGCTTCCACTGTCAACAATTACTTTCCAAACTTGGTCTTGAACTATGCATCTAGTCTTGAAAAAAAATTTCCTCACTGGATCTTCCTTCTTTTCATTCCACAATATTCTTCTAACCATGATTTTTCCTTCCTTTTTGGTTTTGATCGGTGAATCTTCTTGCACCAAAGCATTTCTGCTACTACCGATGTTCTTTCTTGCATGTGTATAATCAAATGATTTATGTCCTTCTTCTCCACAATTGTAACAAGTTTCTTGGAATCCACTTCCATTATAGGTACCTCGGGATTAATTACCTCTCCCTCTAAATGAAATTTCACCTCTCCACTAGGTCTTGCCTTTATCTTGATTTGTCTTGTCTTGATAAGATCTAGGGTTTTCACCATAAGATATCCCTCTTCATCTTTGTCTTTTCTCATGTGTTTTGTTCAATTTATCATTAGCTTTCATGGAAAATTGATAAACTTCTTCTATACTCTCCATATTTACTAAACTGATCTCTTCTTGAATATAACTCCTTAATCCATTCATATATCTTGAGATTGTTTCCACCTCATCTTCAACATGTGTAGATATGATATTGTATCTGTAGAATTTTTCATTGTAATCCTTCACCGAGCTATCTTTCGAATTAGAATTTTGCATTATCATAAATAGGTTGATCTAATAATCAAAAGGTAGAAACTTTCCATTTAATTTGTTTATTATCTTTTCCTATACATTGATCTTGTCTTTTCCTTTCTTCTTTCGATAAAATAGAAAATGCTCCTACCATAAGTGGTGCAGGAGCACCTCCCTATACTCTAAAAAAAAGGATCTTCACAGGGGTCTTCAAGGATTGACCCAAGGGAATTCATGACTAAGGGTCAAAGATAACATCTTAGATTTTGTTAATAAGCCAATTTGTAAGGCCTAGTCACCCTTGGTGTGTTTATAAACCTTGGGTTTTTACTATGGTCAAATGACATAGATAGGTGTTTCAATTGGTCTATGTGCTTACTTAGACCATTTATATTGTTTTGTGCTAGTAAGGGTCCTTAGGATCCTAGGCTTAGGTCTTATAGGCTCTCTAGGAGCAAAAGTGCAAAATTTGCAAGAAATGCCAAAAAAGTTGCAATATGCAAGAAATGTTGCTTAGCAACTTTTTCAAAAAGTTGCAAAATAAGTTGTAAATGTTTGCCAATGGTCACAACCTTTGAAAATTAGTTGGATTTGTTGGGAAATTTCATCATATATTCCTTTTAGGTGGGTGGAAGATAGCTAATGTACATTTGCATTGAAATCAATAAAATTACCTTGTTTTGCCTACTTTTTGTGTTGAAATTGCTCATGTATGGATTTGTCCCTAATTGAAGAAGAATGGATCTTTAAGATATGATATCTATGAAAAGCTAGGGAACCAAATATTTTTGTGTGAGTCAATTTGGAGATCAAAGTAGACAGTTGGAAGGATTTCTTTCTCAAGTGCACAGAAGACCCTCCTAACCTAGTTGTTTGCAAAGAAGATGTCCTGACTTGCATTTTAACCATAGTAAATCCATGGCCCTTGGGTAAAAGCAAGTATGGAAAATTTATTTTAGGATTCTAGAAGCCAGGGAGCAGAGGAGTTGTTTTTCCATTTTTGGTTGCAAGCCCTAATCCAAGCATCTCTATGTGCTTGGACCAGAATATCAAAGAATGGAGTTACAATAGTAATTTGGGGGTGGAAAAAAGAAATCTAATGGTGGATTGTGCTCTCTTAGGGGTCCCAAATATCATTCCAATCAGTGTATTATCAATGGAATCTGACTGGTGAAGACTTCTACAAGGAATCACACCTATTAGGTCTAATTAGTCCTAGTGCAATAGTGTTTATTTGATGGTGACCCTGCAAGTTGGGAGTCATTGCTTTGGGGATTTGACGCATCTCAATGAAGGGTGTCTAGATATAGTAATTTATTTTAGGTCCTCTAGGAAGTTTTGGAGCTAAACCCCAAAAACCCTCTGTAAAAGGCTACAATCTAGGAAAGCCTAATAGCCAGAATTGGTGTTTAAATCCTTAAGTATGTTAGGGGTTTGTGGGTCACTCTATATGAGACATTTGAGTATTGTGGAACCTTTCCATCCTATTTTCAAAATATAGGTTCCTATTTTGTGTTTGAGTCTAGTAGAAAGAAATTCTACTCAAGAGACAGATAATCCTCAAGGAGGAGAGTGAAGTTGTGATTTGTTGGAAGATCAAACAAAGGTGTAGAGCACTCTCACAAGTCATTTTGGGTGTAGTGAAGATACCTAATACCATTTCATATCAAGTCTACCTATTTAGGGGAGATCTCTGCATCAATTGGTATTAGAGCATCTAAGATCCTTAGGGTAATAATTTGTCAACACCATGGATGGAGGAGAAGATGGAGGTTTGTCAACAAGGATGACCAATGAAGAGATAGTAAAATACATAAGAGAGAAGAAACAAAGGCAAGATAAAAAAAAGAGGCACTGAGATGTAGTTAATGAGGCAAGAGATGGAAGAGCTTAGGGAAGAAGAGTAGTAACTCTAAAGATGTTGAAGAAGGGAGTGAGGAATAACCCCTTGAGAAGGAAGAAGATGAGTTTCGTATAGATCAGAGGATACTAATGAAGACTCTAAAGTCTACGAAGAGGAGAAAAATTGATGCCAAGCTCAAGTTGCCTACATACAATGAGAAGATGGACCTTTATGCTGCTATAGATTGGGTTGATGCCCTAAATAGTTTCTTTGATTGTGAAGACATCCCCTAGAATCAAAAGGGTGAAGATTTCCAAGTCCAAGCTCAAAGGATCTTCTCTCACATGGTGGAACTTCACTCAAGATGATAGGGTGAAGAATGGGAATAATTGAGTCACCACTTGGAAGAGAATGGTGGCCCTACTTAGGGAAACTTATCTCCCTGAAGATTTTGAAGTCCAACTTCATAAAAAGAATGAATCTAAGATAGAAATAGATGGATAGCTCAACCTACATAGAGGAATTCCAAAATTTGGTAATGCAATCCAAAATTGCTGAACAAGAATGTGTGAAGCTTGCTAGATATATCCAAGGATTAAGAATCTTAATCCAAGATAAGCTAGGCTTGACAAGCCCTACTATAGTAAACCAATTCTATCAGTTGGAATCGAAAGTTGAAGAGAATTTTAAAGAAGGAATGAACAAAGTGGTAGAGGAAGAGGTAATAATGAGAGAGGAAGATGAAACTTTGGAGGAAGAGGACAAAATTCTAGACCTCAAGGAGAGTCTAAAAAAGAAAAAATACAAGGAGAAAATAATACAAGGGGTGGATACAGAGAAAGAAGAGTAAATGGAAGAGGTAGAAATAGGGGGAGAAACAATGGACAAATTAGATGCTACAACGGAAATCAATCATGCCACTACACCAATAGGTGTCCAAACAGAGATAAACAAAACATTCAAGGTGAAAGGAGAACAAAAATAGTACAAGAGGATGATGCAGAAAGTGGAAGAGACTGTGTTGGAGAAGGAGTATTCATCATGATGAAGAGGACTTTGATTTAAGCACCCACACTAGTGGACCCTCCTCAAAGAAAGAGTCTTTTCAAGACAAACTCCAAGAGCCATTTAAGGTATTCAAATTAGTAATTGATTATGGTTCTACTTAAAATATTGTATCTAGAGAAATAGTAGATAAGTTAAAATTGGAAAGGGTACCCCACCTCAACCCATCCCATGTATCTTGGTTAACCAAGAGACAAGAAACCCTTATCGATGAACAAGTTTGGGTAGATTTCTCCATTAAAGACTATAAAGACAAATTCCTATGTGATGTAGTAGCTATGGATGTTTGTCACTTAATACTAGGACATCCATGAAAATATGATTTACAAGACAAACATGATGGAACCATAAATAAATATTATATTAATCAGAATGGTCACAATTATAATCTACTCCCTCTTCCTGACTCTCAACAAGAAAATCCAAAGGAACAATTTCTCATGCTTGCAAGAGAACAAGAGATTATTAACACCATCCAAGAAAAGGGGGTAGGATATTCCTTAGTCATCAAACCTAAGGAGAAGATAGTACATAAAGAAGTACCCAAGGAAATATACAACTTACTCCAAAAGTATAAAGCTATAGTTTTTGGAGACATACCAGATGAACTCCCACCTTTGAGGGATATTTTTCATCAAATAGACTTCATCTGTAGTGCTTCCCTACCCAAAAAGGCTGCATAAAATATCACCCCTGATCATAATGCAGAGGTAACCAAACAAGTAACTAAATTGTCGACAAAAGGACTTATCCAAAAGGATCTCAGTCGTTGTGCAGTCTGAAGTGTATTGGCCCCTAAAAAGGATGGAAAATGGAGACTATGTACTGATTCAAGGGAAATAAGAAAGATCATCATAAGATAAAGATTCCCTATGCATTGATAATTTAGGATCTTTTAGACCAACTTGGAGGAACATGCTATTTTTAAAAAATAAACCTAAAATCAGGCTGCCATCAGATAAGGATAAGGCCTAGATATAGGTGGAAAATTGCATTTAAAACCACTAGGGGATTATATGAATGGCTTGTAATTCCATATGGTCTTAGCAACGCTCCTAGCACCTTAGTGAGACTAATGAATGAAGTGCTTCATGATTTCATAGGCAAGTTTATAGTGGTCTACTTGGGTGAAATTTTGATCTTTAGTAGAACTAAAGAGTAACATATGAAACGCTTCAAACAAGTCCTTAAAAGGCTACATGAGAATAAAATATGTATAAATCTATAAAAGTGTGCATTCATGCAACAAGAATTGACATTCATTGGTTTTTTCATCTCAAAGGGTACATTGAAAATGGATCTTGGAAAGGTAGAGGCTATCATTAATTAGCCAACCCCAAAAACACAAGGAGAAGTTGGAAGTTTTCATGGACTAGCTACCTTTTATACAAAATTTGTTAAAAACTTCAGTCATATTTGTGCACTTTTGCTTGATACCATAAAAGGTGGCAGGAAGATCAAATTTCAGTAGATAATCAAAGTAGATGAGGCTTTTGAATACTTGAAGGGAAAATTAACACAATACCACATCTTGGCACTACCAAATTTCAACAAGTTGTTCATAGTATAGACTGATGCTAGCAATTTGGCCATAGGTGCAGTGCTCAGTAAAGATGGCAGACCATTGGCTTTCTTCTTAGAAAAACTTAATGAATCCAAGAATAAATACTACACACATGACTTGGAGCTCTATGCAATGCTTCAAGTTCTGAAAAAGTGGAGGCATGACCTGCTCCCTAAAGAATTCATTGTCTTCACAGACAATCATGCATTAATCTTTCTCAACAGCCAAGAAAAATTGAGTTGCAGGAACAAGAAATGGGTTGAACAACTCCAAGGATATACCTTTTCTATAAAGCATAAGAAGGGAACCTCAAACAAGGTAGTAGATGCTCTTAGTACAAGACTAGTATTTGGTGAATAAATATAGGTACAAAGTATGGGAATTGAAGCCCTCACACACATATACAAAGATGATCCAAATTTTGGTGAGATCTACAAGGTTTGTTCTACACTCTATGATGCATATAATACTAGACATATTAAGAATTTTTTTGCAGAATGGTCTTTTGTTCAAAGGGGGTCAACTATGTATCCCTAAATGCTACATGAGGGAAAATATGATAAGAGAGAAACACTGTGGCCCACTACAAGGTCACTTTGGCATTGAAAAAACATTGAAGTTAATAAGGAGAAATTATCATTAGCCAAAAATAACCATTGATGTAAGGAAATTTGTTGAAACTTGCACCATTTTCTGAAGAGTTAAAGGAGTTAGAACAATTAAAGGCCTTTATGAACCACTTCCAATCCCAAAAAATCCATGGGAGAGTGTGATCATGGATTTTGTCTTAGGACTTCCTAGGACCAAACAAGGATTTGATAGCATCTTTTTTATAGTAGACAGATTTAGCAAAATGACACACTTTTTTCCTTGTAAGGTTTCTCATGATGCATCTCACATTTCTAACTTATTTTTTATAGAGCTGGCCAAAATTAATGGATTGCCAAAATCTATAATATCAGATAGAGATGTCAAGTTCCAAGGACATTTTTGGAGATCTCTTTGGAAGAAGTTGGGCACTAATCTCTAAGTCATTTTTTCTTATCATCCCCAAACAAATGGGAAGACTAAATTAGTCAATAGATCATTGGAGAACCTCCTTAGATGTCTTACCAAACAATATAGGAAATCTTGGTATTCAATTCTTCCTCAAGCAGAATTTTCTTTTAATGATTTAGTCAACAGGGAAGAAACCATTCCAAGTGAACTATGGAATTCACCCTAGAGGAGTAATCGAGTTGAGAGAGTTACGAAATGAGTTCAAGGCTAGTGCACAAGGAGATCAATTGTGAACATGGATCAAACAGATACATGATCAAGTCAGAGAAACACTGAATAAGAATAATGAAAAATATAAGGAACAAGAAGACAAAAAGAAGAGGCATATTACCTTCAAATAAGGAGATCAAGTGTTGGCATATCTGAACAAAGAAAGGCTACCTAGGGGACACAAAAAATCTCAGACGGGGAAGATTGGTCACTGTCAAATACTCTAAAAATTTGAAGACAATGGTCATGAAATATTTCTTCCACTCAGTATTGCTATTTCTCCTATTTTCAATATCTGTGATCTCAATCCTTTTAAAATTGATGGAGGAGCTAAAAATTCTCTGCAGGATATTGAAGATACATAGGTTGAATGGCTTAAGGATTTACCACCAATCCTACCCCTACAATTAGAGAATATTCTTGACTCCAAGGTTGTCAATAAAACAAGGAATAAGACCTATAAAGATTACTTGTTCAAGAGGAACAGGTTACTTGAAATTGATGCAAAATGGATGAATGAAGATTGTATAAAAAAAAATGGAACGACCCTTCAACAATTTCTCTCAAGTGGAACTTAAGTTTTCAAAACAAGGGAGTATGGTGTAGGAGCAACTCCCTATACTCTAAAAATAGAAGATCTTCACCATGGGTCTTTAAGTATTCTCTCAAGGACCTTCATTCCTAAGGGTCAAAGATAACATCTTAGATTTTGTTAATAATCCAATTTGTAAGGCCTAGTCACCCTTGGTGTGTTTATAAACCTTGGGTTTTGACTATAGTCAAATTGCATAGGTAGGTGTTTATATTTGTCTAGGTGTTTACTTAGACAATTTCTATTTTTTTTGTGTTAGTAAGGTTCCTTAGGACCCTAGGCTTAGGCCTTATAGGCTCTCTAGGAGAAAAAGTGCAAAATTTGCAATAAATGCAAAAACATTACAATTTGCAAGAGATGTTTCTTAGGAACTTTTTCAAAAAAGTTGCAAAATAAGTTGTAAACATTCCCCAATATTCACAAAATTTTAAAAGTATTTGGATTCATTGGGAAATGTCTTCATATAACTCTTTCAAGTGGGTGGAAGACAGTTTATGTACATTTGCAATGAAATCAATAAAATTACCTTATTTTTCCTAATTTTCTTTGTTGAAATCACTCATGTATGGATCTGTACTTGATTTAAGAAGAAGGGATCTTCAAGATCTGATATCTATAATTATTTAGGAAACTAATTCTTTTAGGTTGAGTCAATCTAGAGATCAGAGTAGACAGTTGGAAGGATTTCTTTCTTGAGTGCACAAAAAACCCTCCGAACCTAGTGGTTTGCAAAGAAGATGTCCTAACTTGCATTCTAAATATGGGAAATCCATGCCCCTTGGGGAAATGAAAGTATGGAAAATGTATTTTAGGATTCCTAAATCCAGAAAGCAAGGGAGTTTTTTTTTTTTTTTTCATTTTTGGTTGCAAGCCCTGGTTCAAGCAGATCTCTATGTGCTTGGACTAGAATATCAGAGAATGAAGTGACAATAGAACTTGGGTGGTGGAAAAAATAAATATAATGGCATAATTGTATCTCTTAGGGGTCCCTAATATCATTCCAATCAGTGTCTTATCAATGGAATTCGATTGGTGAAGACTTCTACAAGGAATCACACCTATTAGGTGTAATTAGGCCTAGTGCAACACTATTTGTTTGGTAGTGACCCTAGAAGTTGGGAGTCAATGCTTTGGGGGTTTGACACATCTCATTAAAGGTTCTATGGATCTAGTACTTTTTTCTAGGTCCTTTGGGAATTTTTTGAACTAAACCCAAAAAACCCTATGTAAAAGGCTACAAGATAGGAAAGCCTAATAGCCAGAATTGGTGTCTAATCCTTAAGTATGTTAAGGGTTTGTGGGTCACTCCTATAGTATAAATTTGCAAATTTTGGAACCTTTCCACCCCCTTTTCAACATCTAGGTTCCATTTTTGTGTTTGACTCTAGTAGAAAGCTATTCTAATCAAGAGACATAGAATCCTCAAGGAGGAAAGTGAAATTATGATTTGTTGGAAGATCAGAAAAAGGTGTAGAGAACTCTCACAAGTTAGTTTAGGTGAAGTGAAGAAACCTAAGACCATTTCATATCAATTATAACTATTTAGGGGAGAGCTTTGCATGAATAAGTATGTAGGAAATTTCAACTTTTTCCTTGCAATATTCACCTTTTTCTCCTCTAATACATTCTCATACTGAAAGTATTTCTCTATCTCAGTTATCCAATCTATCAACTGATCTAAATATAGCTTTACACCATAATAATGAGGATTAAAATGTGGTGTGAACTTCAAGTTTTTCAAATCTTGTAGGAGTCTTTCTTCTCCTAGATCTATCACAGGTGCACATGCAACTTTTGTCTGCACTTCTTTGACTTCATCGTCACTAACATTCTCAAGATGTTGTTGGAAATAATGGGAAGTATGTACTGAGAGGGGAGGGGTGAATCGGTACCTCTAATTTTTTTTTATCTCTTTAACCTTAATCCATTTAGCAATCCATTGTATTACCAACCATCTGTTCTATCCTATCTTTGTGTATGTTATATCAATTCATAAATAGTTTAATAAACATGTAAACATACATAGAAGCATTCATGAAATTTAATGACACATAACACAAGATAGGGTAATGCAGAAAACCCCTATTAGAAGGTAAAAACTATGGTGGGGATGGCACCCACAAAATCTTCACTATCTACAAATTGGAAGGGGCTGGTTAAGGCTTACAATTTGATCACTTTTGATGATCTATTAGAATAGTCCCAAAGGATAACTGAGAGGGGGGGAGTGAATCAGTTATCAGTAACTTTAATTATTTTTACTTCTTTAATTTCATAATACAAAAAAGTAAATGCACATTCAGATAACACAGTACACAACACACAATTTGATTATGGGGAAACCAAATGGTAAAAACCATGTTGGAATTAGCACCCACAATGAACTATACTTCTTTATAGTAATCCCTACTAGAAGATCTTGCAACCCAGTTAGGAGTCTTTTACAAATAACCCTGTTAGGGGTGAGGACTCACTGTCCAAAAGCTCATTGCTTCAATGGTGAAGGCTAAAACCTTCTGTAGAACATATATGCACTATATATGATGATGAATTGTATAGTAGACCTGCTATCTTGATCAGTTCCAATATATTATAATCTTCTATTGCTTCTTCACATAGACTCTTGATGAATGAAACACAACTAATATTTTGCTCTGTACATTTTCTATCTCTTTTCGTATCATTCACACTTAGCGTATGACAAATGATTTTCTATAAGTATCTTCCTCAAAGTATGAGATCATGGGACCTGTAAGACAAGTCTTCATAACATCCTTTTCAGCTTTACTAAGCATGCAAACAATATTAAGTCCACGCAACACAAACTGAATAGACGCGACACTTCACTAAGTCGGCCTCACCAAATTAACTCTAACTTTGTAATTTTCTTGAAACATGTTAGGCACCTTTAGATAACTATCATCAACTCATGAATAATCATTAATATACACATGCATGTCCTAAAGATAGGCACAACTCAAGAAACATGTTAAATACTTCGGCTCTGAACAGATACTCTTACAGAACTGTAACTGCTAATAACAAAATTACACAACTTGACTAAAACATCATATCTGGATCTCCGTGTATGAACATAACATACTAAACATGTCTACAACTCTAACCATTTAAGGCTTGATATCATCATTCTGATAAGTACATACATAAACACTACTATGTATTATATATTTTCATCAATGACAAACATACAATCAATCAATTGCACAGAAAAAAATCTTGAACAATCTCCCCCTTTGACATTGATGGCAACGTGTGATATTAAAAACATCCTCTATTCATGGTGTCCTATTTCTTTTACAATCTTCTCAATATCCTCATCAAATATTTCTCTATAGTGTTGCAGTTCCTTTGACTGTGTTTTTTTTCCATATATATACTCCCCTAGAGTATATGCTCCTCCTTAGTACACACTCCCCCTTTGACATAAATGGCAAACAGTGCCATAAACTATTAGGCACAGGTACTACTTCAAACGTATAGTAGTCAACCATTCATCAGTCAATTAATGACTAATGTTCTTGCTGCTTTTTCTAAATAGACTCAGGAGAGGGAATTATTCCCAACTTCTCCCTGAGATACTCAAAAGTATCTTTTGATAAAGGTTTTGTGAAAATATCTGCCAGTTGTTATTTGGTGCTCACATAGTCCAATTTCACTTCTTTGTTTGCAATTTTTTCTCTTAGAAAATGGTACTTGATCTCTATGTGTTTTGTCTTTGCATGCATCACAGGGTTCTTAGACATGTTAATAGTGCTAGTGTTATCATAGTGAATAAAAATAGGGTAATCAACCTGAATATCAAAGTCTTCAACCATCTGCTTGATCCAAACCATGGTTGAACAATTCAGTGCTGCTATAACATATTCATCTTCTACTGTTGACTGAGAAATATAGTTCTACTCCTTGCTTATCCAAGAAACCAACCTATCTCCAAGAAATATTACTCCTCCTGAAGTAATCTTCCTATCATCAACACAACCTGCCCAATCTGCATCTGTATACACATGAACTTGTACATTCTCTGATTTAGGATACTATAAACTATAGTCTATAGTTCCCTTTAGATATTTGAATATCCTCTTGATTTCCATTAGGTGATTTTGCTTGGGTTCAGCTGCAAATCTTCCAACAATGCCAACTACATTAGATATGTTTAGTCTAGATTGAGTTAGATCAATGAGTTTTCTAATCATAGATTTGTATAATGTCTTATCAAATGCTGTGGAATCATCATCTTTTGAAAGCTTGCTTCCTGTTATCATAGGAGTGCATACTGGCTTACAGTCTTCCATCTTAAAGGTCTTCAATATTTCCTTCACATATTTTGATAGATTAATAAATATACCTTTATCTGTCTGCTTTACATTTAGTCCCAAAAAGTATTTTATAGGACCAATCATGCTCATTTCAAATTCATTCTGCATTTCTTTTGCAAATGTTTTACTAAGCTTGTCATTACCTCCAAAGATAATGTCATCAACAAATATGGCAACTAGTAGTAATCCATCAGGTGTCTCTCTTGTGAATAGGTTACAATCTGCTGCACCTTTTTTGAATCCAATTTTGGTAAGATAACCATCAAGTCTCTCATTCCAAGCTCTTGGGGCCTGTTTAAGACCATAAAGTTCTTTCGTTAATCTGCATACCATGTCTGGTTTATCTGAAAGACTAAATCCTTTAGGCTATTCTATGTAGACTTCTTCCTTCAAGTTACCATTCAAAAAAGCTGACTTTACATCCATTTGACAAACTTTAAAGTCTTTGAATGTTGCATAGGCCAAGAACAATTTAATGGCTTCCAGTCTACTCACAGGGGAAAATGTATCCCTGTAGTCTATTCCTTCTCTTTGTGCATATCCTTTACATACCAATCTTGCTTTGTTTCTTACTACTATACCATGTTCATTCATCTTATTTCTGAATACCCACTTTGTTCCAATCACATTTTTGTCACTGGGTCTAGGGACCAATTCCCATGTATCATTTTTAATTATCTGATCTAATTCTTCTTCCATTGCATTCTTCCAATCAGAATTATTACAAGCATCTTCAACACTTAAGGGTTCAATCTGTGAAATTAAACATACCTCTTCATCCATTGATAGACTTTTTGCTTTTGATCTAGTCAAAAAACTGCTTCTCTGATCTCCAATGATATCATCTTTAGAGTGGTATCTAGATGCGAATTTAGGAACCTTAGGTGTTACTTCTTCTGTAATCTGTGATTCTTCTTTGCTTGATTCAGGGTCATTTCACGAGACAACAACACAATCAAAGATTTCTTCAATAATAGTATCTTTTCTGCTAGGCCTGGGTTCATCTTCAATCATAGGTGCATATTCATAGTACCTCTCTTGGACCATAAACTTCTCATAAAATTTTACATGAGTACTTTCAATTATCTTTTTCAATATTAAATTGAAACATCTGTATGCTTTGCTTTTTGCAGAGTAACCAAGGAAAATACCTTCATCAGTTCTAGCATCAAACTTACCAACACCATCATCTCTCCTGATGTAGCATTTGCTACCAAAAATTCTGAAATACTTTACTGTAGGTACATTACCAAACCAAAGTTCATGGGGTGTCTTATCTGCACCTGGCCTTAATTGAGTTTTGTTGATAGTATAGACTGTTGTATTTATTGCATCTCTCCAATATGTGTGTGCAACTTTTCCTTCAATCATCATAGTGCATGTTGTATCAAGTATAATCATGTTCCTCCTTTCTGCAATCCCATTCTATTGAGGGGTTCTAGGAGCACTCAACTATCTTTTTATTCCATTTTCTTCACAGTAATCATAAAACTGATCAGAGGTGAACTCTCCTCCTCTATCTGATCTCAGACATTTCAATCTTAATCCAAGTTCATTCTCAACCTTAGCTTTGAATATTTTGAACCTCTCAAAGACTTCAGACTTCTCTTTTAAGAACACAACCCACATCATCCTTGAAAAATCATCAACAAACAAAATGAAATACCTTTCTCTGTAGTATGATCTTGTTTGGCTAGGACCACATAAATCTTTATGCACTAGGTCCAATTTGTTTTCAGCTGAGTTATGCTTGCTTCTGAAAGAACTCCTTACATGCTTTCCCATAACACATTCCCTACACATTGTGTCAACTGGTCTTGGAATACTTGGAAGGTCTCTGACTTCCTTGACATTACTTATCTTTACTATGTTATGAAAATTGATATGACAGAGTCTCTTGTTCCATAACCAACTGTCATCCATTTTTGCAACAAAATAACTTACATCTGAATTGAGCTGAAAAACATTACCTTTTGTTTTGGAGCCTGATGCAATCATGTCTCCATCCTTGTTGTTAATGATGCACTGTTGTCTTTGAACTCCGAATGATAACCTTTGTCAAGTAGTTGTCCAACACTTAGCAAGTTATGATGTAATCCATCAACATATAGAACATCATCTATCTTGTTCTTTCCATCCAAAGTGATAGAACCTCTACCTATGATAGGTTTAGGAGTGTTATCTCCAAATCGAACCATACCACCTTTGTATTTGTCTAAATGAAAAAATCTATCTTTGTCATTGTCATATGGTGAGAGCATCCATTGTCAATGATCCAATCAGTTATGATGTCTACTTTGGAAATTAGGGCTAACTCTTGTTCTTCCTTTTCATCTACAATGTCCATTTCCTTGAGCAAATTTTCCATGTCTCTAAGGGCAATGAATCCAATTTCATCTTCTCCTGAATCTTCATCAGTTACACCTTCTTCAGCATGGTAATATTCCTTCTTATATGTAGGTTTGTAATCAGATCTGAACTTTTTGACTCTTGTGGCACACTTAGATGCAAAGTGACCAATCTTTTAGCATGAAAAACATTTGAATGGAAGTTGTCCTTCATATTTTCCTTTTCGTTTCTTTTCTCTTTTAGCAATCATAGCAATGATATCTTCTAGTTCTTCATCAAATTCTTCTTTCTCATTATGGCTAGAGATGTGTAAGGATTTCTTACCATGGATTGAGGCTTTGAAATTTGTTTCACTTTTAGGTTCAGTCTTCAATCTTGATATCTCAAATGCAGAGATTTTATTGATCAAAGTCTCTCTCTTGAAGTCTTGTGAGAATTGCAGGGTTTCCTCTAGAATACTTATCTAGTTTTCATAGTCTGATGTTAAGATAGTTAATAGCTTGTCCATTATATCTTCTTTTGATATTTCTCCACCATTGTTTATGATTCCAGAGACTGCTTCATTTATCCTTTGATTGTAAGCTCTAAGGTTCTCTTCAGGTAACATCTCAAGACTGTTGTATTTCTTTTTCCATGTCTTCCTGTGTGCATTCTTATCTTGAATATCTCCTTAAAAGATATCTTCTAAATACTTCCATATGGTGTATGCTCTATCAATTTTCTTTATCTCAGAAAATTCACTGTCAGATAGGGCACTAATTAGGGCTTCTTTAGCGATTGCATTATTGGTAAATGTATCCTTTTGTCTACTAGTAGCATCATCCTTTGCAAGGTCTTTTAGAGATGGAACAACAACTTCTTGTGTAGCTATCTCAAAGATCTCAAAGCCTACACACTATAGATGTGTTATCATTTTGTTTTTGCAATCCAGATAATTTTCTCCATCGAACTTAGGGCTCTTTTTTCTGAAGTAAGACATCTAATCTACCTTAAGTTGTTAGGCTTCTTCTCCAAGGCACTTGGCTCTAATACCAAATGTTAGAATAGTCCCAAAGGATAACTGAGAGGGGGGGGTGAATAATTTATCAGTAACTTTAATTATTTTTACTTCTTTAAATTTAGAATACAATAAAGTAAATGCACATTAAGATAACATAGTACACAACACACAATTTGATTATGGGGAAACCAAATGGTAGAAAACCTGGTGGGAATTAGCACCCACAATGAACTATACTTGTTTATAGTAATCCTTGTTAGAAGATCTTGCAACCCTTTTAGAAGTTGTTCTTTACAAAAAAATAAGTATAGTGACCTGGTTAAGGGTCTGACCCTATTAGGAGCCTTTTACAAATAACCCTGTTAGGGGTGAGGACTCACTGCCCAAAAGCTCACTGCTTCAATGGTGAAGGCTACAACCTTTTGTAGAATAGATATGCACTATATTTGATGATGAAATATATAGTAGACCTACTATCTTGATTAGTTCCAATGTATTATAATCTTCCACTGATTCTTCACATAGACTCTTGATGAATGAACCACAACTGATATTCTACTCTTTACATTTTCTATCTCTTTTCATATCATTCACACTTAGCGTATCACAAATGACTTGCTATAAGTATCTTCCTCAAAGTATGAGATCATGGGACCTATAAGAAAACTCTTCATAACATCCTTGTTGGCTTTAATAAGCACAAAAACAATATTAAGTCTGTGCAACACAAACTAAATAGACGCGACGCTTCACTAAGTCGGCCTCACCAAATTAACTCTAACTTTGTAATCTTCTTGAAAAATGTTAGGAACCTTTAGATAACTATCGTAAACTCATGAATAATCATGAATATACACATGCATATGCTAAAGATAGGCGCAACTCAAGAAACATGTTAAATACGTCGGCTTTGAACAGATACTCTTTGAGAATTATAACTGCCAATAACAAAATTACACAACTTGACTAAAACATCATATCTAGATTTGTGTTTATGAAAATAACATACTAAACATGTCTACAACATGTATCTAACCATGAAAGGATTGATATCATCATTCTGATAAGTACATATAGAAACACTACTGTGTATTATATGTTGTCATCAATGACAAACATACACTCAATCAACTGCACATAACAAATCTCCAACATGATCTAACCTGTTCAGAGTATTATTTGGACAATGTTTAAGGTCTACTTTGTTAAGAGTTTTAGCAACACTATTTAGTGTGCACTCGGTCAAGAGATATACAAAGGATTTTTAAATCCACCTTTCTTGAAAGGATTTCTTCTGTTTTCTATACTTGCTAGAATGTAGACAAAAATACTCATTGACCTGAGTGTATGCAATCTTCAATTATTGATTATAGATCCATTAAAATAACATGTACAAAGTGTTAATCTCTAAGTTCTGTTGATGATTAGTGACCAACACTTAGTCATTCACTTAGGTAGTTTTAGTTGGCTATCACTATGGCCAAGCTAAAACTATGCAAGGCTGAGCAACATTGCCGAGCAGTTTTCAGTTTGCCTAGTTACATTGCCGAGCCGAGTTACATTGCCGAGCTGAGTAGGACACAAATATGTTTAGTGCTGAGTGACAGAGAAGTCAAGTGCCAAGAAGAATATTTTTTGTATACATGTCTAGAATGATACAAATTTTGAGGATAAGTGATTTGGCTGACTTGTATAAGCTTTTTGGGCCGACTAATGTATGCATTTAATATTCTTCTACAGAGTTAGTTATGAATTTAATTGTTTTATCCTATGCATGATCTATTGTAAACATTAATTATTTTACCATTAAGGTATGGATATCAGATCTTGATCATTGATCTAGATCTCGCTATCTGATTTGAACGGATATATTAGATTGCTTCTAAACCCTATTTTGTAAGTGTGAAAGGAGAGAGTAGATGAATTTTCTAGTGACTACATTTTGAAGTGAAATGTACAGAGGGTTATTTTGTTAAGAAGGAGAGATCAAGTAGAGTGACAACATAAAGAATAGTAGAGTAAATTTATATCAGATTATGAGATCATAGAAGGTACTGGAAAGAGGAGATCCATCATCAGCATCAGAGTGCATAACGAAGGATCAATACTTGAGATATTCTAATCATTGTATCTGGTGAAAATCTCTTAACAGAGTGGTTCTAGTAGACCTTTCTTTATTGCCTAATAGAGTGCTTACTTCATTGTAAGTTGAAATCCTTTAACAGGGTAGATTGTAATGATCTTTAGCTCTTCACCGAGTAGACCTTTAACAGGGTAGATTACATTTTGTAATCAACATTTGTAACCTTAACAGGTACACTTTATTATTGCAGTAATGGAGAATTTTGTGGGTGTCATCCCCACTCCAATTTTACCTATTTGGGTTTTTGGGTTACCAAGTTCCTGTATTATGTGTTATTTATTTCATTTTGTGGATACTATCTGAGATTACATTAGATTCATATATGTATGAATGTGGATCAGTTTGTTTTAAGTGTTTAATTTTGAAGATCTGATTCACCCCCCTCTTAGTATCTTTCTTTCCCATTATTGTATTTCAAACAATTGGTATCAGAGAAAATTCTCTAAAAAGGGTTATAATCAGCTTGAGAATACAGATCTTGAGATGGAGATCTACAAGATGGGTAAAGTCATTGAGAATCAAAAGATTGATATTTAGCTAGCACTACAACAACTTGAGACTGCAAGACAAGAATTAAAGAAGTCCTTGATTACAAGGAAAGATTTGGTCAAACTAATGAATGACACTCATTATCAGGAAGAGGACACCACAAATCTATTCCAAAATCGAGATTCTACTGAGAGCGATGCAGCAATAGCAGATCTACTGGAAAAAAATAGTGCACTATGTGAAGAAGTAAAAAACTTTAAAAAGGAACAAGAAGCCCAATCAATAAGAATGTGTGAATTTGTTGTAAAGAAAAAGAAAGCCAAAGATGACAAGGCTATGGTAGAAGAAGACAAAAGAATGATGACTACCAGACTTGATGAAAGAACACATGATGTGCAAACAATGACAGTCAATCAAGTAGACATGGAAAATCAACTACTACTTGTGAATCAGGAGATTAGTAGGAAAGACTTAGAGATTTTAAATCTTAGATTTGAGAATAGTCAATTGAAAGATGAATTGAGATCTGAGAAAGAGCTTAATAACAGAGTGAATGATCTGAGGGCAGCTATGAGCTGCTTTGAACAACTAGTGGAAGAATCAAGAAGACCTACAGATTCTTCTGGATTAGCTCACACTGAACAACATTCAACCACTGAAGATGGAGAATAATCTAAGACATGTGAAAGAAGGCATGCAAAGCCAAGAAAAAACAAACCTGTTTGTCACCACTATGGGAAACCAGGTCATAGAGTAAACATTTGTCGAAGCAAGAATGGTAAGTCCAATTTGAAAACTAATTTTAAAGGTTATTGCTTTAACTGTAATAAGTTTGGACATCAAGCATGTGTAAGGCAAAGGCAAGCAAAACACCTAGACTCAATGGCAATTGCTATAACTATCACAAATATGGTCATAAAGCACAAGATTGCAGATCTAAAGGTAAACAATAGTGGACATCAAAGGTACAAGAGAAATCACCAAGCAAAGGAAATACTTACAATTGGGATTACAATACATGGCATAGTTGTCATTACTGTGGTGAGTATGGACATGTTCCAAAAAACTGCATAAGGACACATTTCAGAGGTAAATCTAAAAGCTGGATGAATGGAAGCCTAGTTTGTCATAGTTGTCTGAAAATTGGACATACAAGGAAAGATTGTAAGACTAGAGTACCTGCTCCTACAGTTGAGAAAATTAGAGCACAGATGAACAAGACATGGGTTAAGAAGTCTAAACCATGCAATAGTGAAGCTAATGAATCTAAGGTCACCCAACCCAATGGATTAGGTGATCACATCATCTGTAACTAAGAAAAAGAGGTATGTAAGGAACTGTATCTAAAATTCTTATCTTACATCACTTCCTAACATGAAATGTACAAAAGTCCATATTTGCATATGTTAAGATGCACCAGGACATATTTTTTGAAGACAAATGCTGAGATGAGCCAATTGCACTAATAGGTGCCGAGCACCAATCATGGACACTAAGGCCAAGTTCTTTAGTGAGTACCGAGTTTTATTGGCCGAGTAAAATTTTGTGAAGGCCAAGTTTAGTAAGCCAAGTGGGATGCAAGTTGTGTTAAAGCCAAGGACAACTGGCTTGCACTAACTCAATGGGCAGAACATTCATTTCTTACCTACCTTAACCTTTCAAAGTCTATAAAGGATGAACAGTTGAAATTTCATTTTTACCTTGCGATTTTTACTGTTTACGGAGCGATTGAAGTAATTTGTAGAATTGATCTTAACGGAGTTCGCATCAAAGATTTCATCAGCCTGCCATCATCAATCCTAAGGTGAATAGTGTGAATTGTTACTTACCAAGGTACTCTATTTTTTTCATCTCTTGAACCCTAATTTCAAAATTATGGCTACAAGTTCTTCCGCACCAGCTAAGAGTATGGAGGTAGAACCAGAGCAAATTCAGTTAGTATGGAGTGATGAATGTGAACCTCTCAACTTTCAAGCCATTCCTAAAAGTGTGATTCAGAGTGATTTAAGGGGAGCCCTCTCATCCATTCCACCCAAGGTACTCATGATTCATGATGTTCAATCATGTTATATGGTTAAGATTGGTGAAGTAGGTGATAATGAAATAAGGAAATCCTATAGAAAATTGTGTGACAATGGAGTTCTGAAGGCAGAATTCAAACATTTAGCCGACAAAGGGTTAACTCATACCCTAGATTTTCCACAAGGTTTCAAAGATGAATGGATTAAGGTTATCCTTAGCCAAGTTCATGACATGTGTATGTGGTTGGATAATGGACCAATCAAGATCACGAAAAGCATTATTCATCAAGTGACTGGATATCCTATAGTGAATGGGAAATAGACCATGAGGGATAACAACAAAGAAGAAATTACACTGAACAATGGAGCCATATGGAACAACATAGGTATGACTATCTCTATAATTACAGACCTAGAACTTGATTGTGGAGTAAGAGTAATAGCACATAAGTTCTATCAGTCGAGCAGATTGGATAGTGTTCCTTGTAGAGCTATTGATCAGGCATGGAAAATTGTTAAGAAGAATCATACATATGATCTTGCTAAGCTACAACAGACACAATTAGCCAAGAACCTAGCATCAATTAGAAAGGCTAAGAGTTCATCATGTAAGTTTGGTTCTTTACTAGTCTGTATATTTTTCTACATTTAGGATACATTTCCTACACTGGGAAATATTGTTTGGAAAAAGGATAGACCCATAACAGTTCAGATTAGTGAATGTATGGAGAAACTAGGAAGTAATTTCAATAGAATTATGGGGAGGTATTTTATAGAATTCAAGAAGAGATTGAGATTAAGGACTAGGATTCCTAAGTCACTAGTGGAGATGCACTATGAAGAAATTTATTGTCTAGTTGATACAGATAATACTTATATCTAGGCAGTGACTCCTAGGATAACATGATTAAAACCATTTCCATATGAAATTAACATTGATGAAGCATCAATTGCCATTACTGCACTCCTAGCCAAGGCAATTGATACTATAGCAGAGATATTTGGAAATTTTGATGAAGCTAAGGCTAAAATTTCTAGAATTTTGAATGAGGGAGCTATGGAGAGGAAAACAAAGAAGATTGTGAAAAACCTGAAGAAAATGGTTGGCTTAGGTAGTGATGAAGAACCTGAGGATGCACCTTTAGGCCTAACCACTAGATAAGGTGAGGATATTTCTACAGAGGAGGAAGTAAGTGCATCAAAAGAGGTTACTAAGAAAGCTAAGGGCAAGAGACCATCAATTGTCATAGTAACCAAGCCGAGCAAAGCCAAACCCAAAGTTACACCTCCTATAGCTAATCATCCAAGGACTAGATAATCTACTATTACTTCCCCAGTAGGAGTAAAAAAAAAAGTATATGGTAAGAGGAAATTTGCAGAAAGTAGTTCTAGAAAGGAAGCAAATGTTGGTCCTAAGGCTGAGTCGAGTAAGCTAGCAAAGAGACCAAGAAGGAGATTAAATTTGGGGACAGATAGTGATGAGGAAAAGATAGAAAATGATGAACCCAGTAACATACCTACAACACAATTCAAGAAACCAGCAAGTATTGATGAGGTATGTGACACTTTGACGAGTTCAGCAGGGTTAGCAAATTTTAAGTTCATTAAGTATGAAAAGTTGAAAATTGCAAATAGGCACAAAATACAGGAAGCACTCTTGGATATGATGAGTACTTTAAAATTAACTCCTACAAAGATAGGAAATGATGAAGGGAAAGGTAAGAGAATCCCCAATGGAGATTTCCTAGCCCCCAACCAATAACCACACAATGGAATATAAATAACAACACAGAGATTTATATCCACACAATGCAAATACTCATAATAGAATCATTATATTTTCATCCAACATGCCCAGCTATAAGGCCTTCCGGGTTACGGCCAAATACAATAAAATTACAATAGAAACTCTGTAACATCTCACAAGATCCAAATGAAACCCTAGCTATCCCATATCCACACACTAGTAGGAACACCCAAGGAAGATCTAAACTTGAGCTCACAATTTTACTAAGCAATCTCCTTGTTTCCGTAGCCACAGCCACTAGTTCCTCTCAAAACTTGCTCCACAACCACCTCCTCTTCTCCCAGGTGGATGAATAATCATAGGTAGTCCAAATCCACACACTGGTAGGAGTCCCCATGGAAGATCTAAACTTGTGCTCGCAAGTCCACCAAGCAATCCCCTTGTCCCCTAAGCCGCAGCCACTAGCTCTTCTCAAAACTCACTCCTCTACCTCTTCCTCTTCTCTAGGATGAATGAATAATGACTAAAGACTTCCCCCACAACCCCTACTTATACCAATCTAAGCCATAGGTCGGC
>MU226283.1:1255477-1269364 GCA_018584345.1 Thuja plicata
CAGATGCCTTACAAATGAACTATACTAGAGCACAAACCACAGTCAAAAGAGACAAGACAATAATGAATAGGAACTGCACTGTATTCTCATTAATCCAAATTATTTCCAGATATCCAGACAATAAACATAAGAAGTAAACATGAAGAAGAAGCAAGCTTTACAAATAGGAATCTTCAAACCAATGGTAACCTGCTCTGGACATCTGCAGGAAAAACCAAAACAGAGTAGAGGGAAGGAACCCTTACAACTGAGAAAAGAAAGAAAGATATAGGAGAGAAGAAACCCTAAAACTTCTATCTAGCCAACACCTGTCCTTCTCTCAAATCTGATTCTTACTCATTCCTTCTTTTCAAAATATCTGATATATTTTATCAATTTTTCAACTCCACTTGTCTGAGAAAACATCTGATATGTCTTTAAAATATCTCTTTCCTTTTCCCACTAAAAAGTCCATCAAAGCTGATTTCAACTATTGAAAATATCTTGGAAATCTGTCACATATTTGCTTGCAAAAATATCTGATCTTTCCATTAAATTGTCATCAATGCTCCTTAATGTTTGCAGACATTGCTTGTTCCTTTAGTCAATATTATCATGCTTCCAGAAGGAAATCCAATCTTATTTCCCATCTGATTGACAGATGAAACTTAACTCATGCATCTAGAACAAAATATGATTTCAAAAATCCTCTGGAAAGCTCTGTCAAATCTGATATGATTCTGATAAATATCTTCCCCCAATGACTATCGCAGTCAGCTAGAAAATTGGTTTTACACCTGCAGATTGCAACTTGAAAAACACTTACTGTCCTATGCTGGCATCTTTATCTCTACAAGATTTCCAAAACAAAACAACAGAAAACCCATTCTCTAATTCCTGTGCAAGTTTTACAATGTATTCGCAAGTTTTAAGCAAACATTTTAATGCACCCTCCTTTAATAAATTCTTCTCTAACAGTTCATGTGCTCTATCTATACTGCTGCTATGTTTTTTACTTTTGGGAAGATCCTTGCGAGTGAGCGACGCACCCCTGCTGTTCAACTGGTCGCATACTAGCCATCCAACCTCACTCTACTTTTGACCCTCTATGAGTGAGTGATGTCTTGATTCTTTACTTATCTTATGTCTGTCACACTCTCCCAAGCTTTTATGCTTTGGCTCTTGGGTTCATGCAAGTGAGCGACGTTATCTGTTCTTTGGCTCATCGCACGCTCGTGAGCTAACATTTCATTTTACCTGAGTCTCGGTGACTGAGCGACATTTGTTTCTTTACTGCATACTCTGTCTGGTCGCACACTCACTCAGCTTATACTTTAGCCTTCATCTCATGCGCGAGTGAGCGATGGGATCTATCTTTTGCTTAGTCACCAACTCGCGAGCCATTTTATTTTCATCTGAATTGACTGGCGAGTGCGCAATACCCTTCCTTTTTCCTCGTCGCATAGTCTCAAGCTGACACTCTTTCACCTTTATGGAATGGCGACTGAGCGATGACCTTCCCTTTTTAACTCATCGCATAGTCACAAGATGACACTTGACAGCCTCAAAACATTGGCGAGTGCATGATGACATTGAACAATCACCCTGGTCGCTCAGTCGCGGACCTTTAATAACCTTGAAAACTATATGTGCGACTGAGTGATGCAATTTCACATCAGCATTTTATGTCTTCATCGCGCACTCGCACTGCACAATACAACATAAGTTAGTACCTACGCGAGTGGGCGACTGCTAAAATATGACCTGGTCGCGCAATCGCGGACCTTTAGCACTGGCATAAAAACCTGACTCGAGTGCGCGACAAACAAAATTCTACCCCATCGCTGACTCGCGAACCCAAAGATCGACCTCCAAAACACATCGTGACTGCGCGATATACCATTAAAACATTGAACCTGCTCAGTCGCAGACAGATCAAAACTTCTCACAAGCAGATCGCGATTGCGTGACTACCTTTTAAAACATTTTGTCGCCCACTCGCGCAACTTAAAGACTTTGACTTAGATAGATCGTGATTGCGCGATTACCCTTGACTGGCAACTGTTCGCGCAGTCGCGCAACTTAAAGAACTTGACATATGCACATAGCAACTGTGCGACATGAAAATAATTGCTGAGTCTCGTAACAATGAAGGAATATGCCGATTTTGAATGAGACCTCGTGACTAAAGGGAAACGCAAAGTCGAAAAGACATAAAGAATATTCGCTCGGGGTATCGCGACAAGGCGATTCAAATGAAACACATGTTTTAAATGAGATGAAAAAGTAACAAGATAATAGAAGCACCATGCCTTAGGGTTTATTTTCATCATTTAACACTTGGATATGACTAGGGTTTTCAGGGTTTTTGCAATTTGGCAAGGTTTAGACTTGAAAACCTGAAAATAAGGCATAGGTAAGGCAGAATAAATGAGAGATAACTGAATGGAGCATACTAGAAATCAAAGATAAGGACAGGGAACCAGGAAAATTGCTAGAACATGAAATACAACCAACAAATCCACAATAGGAGAAACATGTAAATCCTCAACCATGCCAACCACCAACAGGTCCACATCAGGAACATATAGATCTACAGTATCATGTAGATCCTCAACCACATCAACAACTAGTGAATCCACACCAGAAACATAAATACCAACAACATCCATATCACCAACATATGGATCATCACCCTTAGCAACCTGATTATCCATGACCAAGTGCTCCACAATTTCCATGTTAGACTCAACCAACTGATCATGAAAACCAATCTCAACCACAACATCAACAAAGTTAGGAAGCTCCTCAGCAACAACCACAAGTTTCTCTACACGTTCCGTATTAGACTCTACACACTGATCAACAAAACCAACTTCCATCTCAACCTTGCTATGCCCTCTTCTCTCTCAAACAAGTATTCTAACCAGCCAGACAACTCGCTTCCTGATTGGTAGACTCCAGCTCCACGGTTTCAAGATCTCTCGAACTCTTATGAAATTTATCCAAAGATTGATCACTCTCAACCATCTATTCCTTAACTTGATTAGTCAATCTAGCTTCCATCCGAGCAAAATTATTTGAAATATTCTTCTCCACCACATCATAGAGTTTTTCAATCATCGGAGGGTCTAATCTTCTTAGAGCCATCTTCTAAGATCTTCACAAACCCTCTGCAATGAATCAGCAACTAGATCCAACCTTTACTGTAGGTCCTAGTGCAAACTGCCTCACATTTGGCACTCTATCCACACACTGAAGAATAACCACACTCTGATAAACTCCACCCAAGGTCTTGGTGTAAACTGCTTCACATTTGGCGCTCTGTCCACACACTCAGGAATAATTGTGCTCTGATACCATTTGATGAAGGTCAAGGCAGGAGGATCCCCAATGGAGATGTCCTAGCCCCCAACCAATAACCACACAATGGAATATAAATAACAACACAGAGATTTATATCCACACAATACAAATACTCATAATAGAATCATTATATTTTCATCCAACATGCTCGGCTGTAAGGCCTTCCAGGTTACGGCTAAATACAATGAAATTACAATAGAAAATTTGTAAGATTTTGCAAGATCCAAATGAAACCCTAGCTAGCCCAGATCCACACACTGGTAGGAACACCCAAGGAAGATCTAAACTTGTGCTCGCAAGTCTACCAAGCAATCTCCTTGTTTCCCAAGCCGCAGCCACTAGCTCCTCTCAAAACTCGCTCCATAACCACCTCCTCTTCTCCCAGGTGGATGAATAATCCTAGCTAGTCCAGATCCACACACTGGTAGGATCCCCCAAGGAATATCTAAACTTGTGCTCGCAAGTCCACCAAGCATTCCCCTTGTCCCCCAAGCCGCAACCACTAGCTCTTCTCAAAACTCGCTCCTCTACCTCTTTCTCTTCTCCAGGTTGAATGAATAATGACTAAAGACTTCCCCCACAACCCCTACTTATACCAATCTAAGCCATAGGTTGGCCCTGAACATAAATTAAATGCCACAAGTTGGCCAACAACAACAATTAAATGCCCAAAATTGATGTCTTAGTAAAATCATTATATCTCCTAGCTCCGGATGAATTAGGACTCGTGCTTCAAACCGTAGGTAGAAATCTAGGCCCTCTTCAATCACTGAAATTTTAATCCTCTAAATCTTTATGGAAAATTACTTATATGGCCTATAATAGGGACCAAATTCCTAAGCAAGGTCGAGCTCCTCCCAGTCCATGCCAAGCAACCAAGACGATGCCAAGTTCCATTAAATACATCAAAACCAATTACCCAAGACCCAAGTAGGTTTATCCAACTCTACCAAACCCCTCACACATGAAAATAATTCCACACAAATCCATCAAATCTCCCAAACATGTAGGATAGCCAACTACCCTGGGATGCTCCTGCATTAGAAAATCATGTGCTCGATGAAATTTATGATTTTCTGTCAAGCAAATGGGAGTTTTTACTTGCCATAGAAAGATAGATCAGGGAAGGAACTCTAGCCCAGGTAATACCTGAGCTCACCTCAAAGCAAAGAGCCAAATTCATTGAGGATTACAAGAGTAGGTTTGTTCCTAAACTCAGAGGCTATTATGTTCTAAAAAATGACATTGAAGGTGTAGTACAACAAAGCACAAGGATCTGGAAGGAAATCTTTGGAATGGCCGTTCCAAAAGACAAGAAATCTGGTGAAGGGACATCTGAGCAAAAGACAAAAGAAGTTGAAGTAAAGAGTACCCCTAAACCACAAATAACTCAAGATCAAATTACCATAGAATAGGACAAGACCAAAGATACATTAGATGCAAAAAACTCTATTGGTCTGACTGTAGATAGTCCTATGGATTCTATAGTTGATGATCCAAGCAATTTTAATGTCAAGGAACAAGAGATGTTGAATGGTAAAGACATTGATTCACCTATTAAGGCAACTGATACTGAAGAAGGGAAGACCACAACATCTGATGAAATAATTGAAGTTGTCAATGATCAGAAAAGTGAAGAGAACCAACAAACAAATGAACAAGAGGTAACTTCATAGAATCCACCTATTTTAGAGGTTGTGAAAATAGTTTTAGATAGTGGAGTAGGGATGAAGCATACTGTTGATGAGCCTAAAGAAGAAGAGGCAATGCAAGTGTTGGTTGATCTACCACACTCTACATCATCCACTCCTATAGGTCCTAAAACTGGTGGTATGCCCAATCCACAAACAATATTGACAGAATTAAAAGAGGCAATGGATATTGACAGTGTAAAAGGGAAAGATATTATGCTGCCGAGCATAAGTTCTCTAGAGTTGAAGAAGAAGAAAATCTTGGAGAAGAAGTCTCAGATTCTAGATGTAACATTAGATGAGGTCATTGTGATTCCACAATGGGATCCCAATGAGTTATCTTTTGAACAAATAGGGACTCTTCAAGAATTAATTAAGAGGAAGACGAGACAGGAAGAGATGAAGATAGAATAGAAGCAAAAGAAAGTGTTGCATGACATTAAAGACATATTTGCAAAGGATTTTCACTTAGAGGATGAAATTCCTCAAGCTCCAATCATTGATCAGCTAGTCAACATTGTATAGAAGGTAACTGATGAGGACATAGACAATAATGAAAAGCTTCTACAATGGTCCAAGAGAAGATTTAAGAGAAAATTTCTAGAGAAAATCTTAGAAGAGATTGCAACAAAATAGGTTGAACTTTCTATTCTTGTAGAAACCTTAGAGAAAGTTACAGCCAATGTTTATTCTTTGTATAGGAAATTATGTGATGTTGAATTTTTCACAAATGATAATCTATAGCTTGTTGAGAAGCTATAGTTAGATTTGAGATCTACTGGCACTACTTTGGGTAAAGATACTACTTCTAGTTCTTTACATCTTAATAAGTTGATAAATGCACAATGGAGAATAGCTAAGCTTATGGATGAAGATGGTTGAATAAAGGCCAAATTGATAACTATTCAGACAAGCCTGTTGCCTCACTTGGAGGTAATACAGAAGGAACTTTCAACTACAAAGGAATTATCATAGAGCAATGCAAATCTATCGACTGTAGAAACTTTAATGAGTCTAGCTTCCAAGCTAGAAATCAATATGGAAGTTATGAAGACTGCTAAGCAAAGTTGGGATACTACATTTGAATCAACCTTGTAGCTTCATAAACAATTTTTGGATAAGTACAACTTAACCCCACTAGCAATCAGTGAAAAAAACAAGGGGGAAGTTGGTAAGGAAGTATGAAAGGATACAGTATGATACATCAGTATAGTATAGGTACACTTGTATATAATTTTTGAAGGCATGTAAACTTTTTGTATGAATTATTCCAAGTATATTCCTAGCAGGAGTACTTTGTATACTTAGGAAATATTTTGATTAAATGAACGAAATTAATGATAAGTGTTTTTGCCACTAATATCAAAGGGGGAGATAGTTAATCTCTAAGTTTTTTTTATCATTAGTGACCAACACTTAGTCATTCACTTAGGAAGTTTTAGTTGGCTATCATTGTGGTTGAGCTAAAACTATGCAAGGCTAAGCAACATTGCCCAGCAGTTTTCAGTTTGCCTAGTTACATTGCTAAGCCGAGTTACATTGCTGAGCTGAGTAGGAAATAGAGATGTTAAGTGCCGAGCGATAGAGAAGTCAAGTGCCGAGCACAATAGTTTTTGTATAAATGTCTGGAATGATACAAACTTCAAGGATAAGTGATCTAGCCAACTTGTATAAGCTTTTTGGGCCGACTAATGTATGCATTTAATATTCTTCTATAGAGTTAGTTATGCATTTAATTGTTTTATCCTATGCATGATCTATTGTAAAAAATAATTATTTTACCATCAAGGTATGGATATCAGATCTTGATCTCACTATCAGGTTTGAACGGATCTATTAGATTGCTTCTAAACCCTATTTTGTAAGTGTGAAAGGAGAGAGTAGACGAATTGTCTATTGACTGCATTTTGAAGTGAAATGCTCAGAGGGTTATTTTGTTAAGAAGTAGAGATCAAGCAAAGTGATAGCACAGTGAACAATAGAGTAAAGTTATATCAGATTATGAGATCATAGAAGGTACTGGAAAGAGGAGATCTGTCATTAGCATCAGAGTGCATAATGAACGATCAATACTTGAGACATTCTAATCATTGTATTAGGTGAAAATATCTTAACAAAGTGGTTCTAGCAAACCTTTCTTTATCTCCTAACAGAGTGCTTACTTCAATGTAAGTTGAAATCCTTTAACAGGGTAGATTGTAATGATCTTTAGCTCTTAACTGGGCAGATGTTTAACAGGGTAGATTACATTTTGTAATCAACATTTGTAACCTTTACAGGTACACTTTATTACTACAGTAGTGGATAATTTTGTGGGTGTCATCCCCACCCTAGTTTTACCTATTTGGGTTTTTGGGTTACCAAGTTATTGTGTTATGTGTTATTTATTTCATTGTGTGGATGCTATCTGAGATTACATTAGATTCATATATGTATGAATGTGGATCAGTTTGTTTTAAGTGTTTAATTTTGAAGATCTGATTCACCCCCCCATCTCAGTATCTTTCTTTCCCATTATTGTATTTCCAACACAAAGTATCACCTAATGTGATTGATCAATACCTTTGTTGCTCAGTAGCCTTGATTCTTGGTTCTTGATAACCAAATTCATCCTTTGTTGTTCTACTTCTTGAAAATCTTAGTCTGATCCATAGATGTGCTCCTTGGGTACTATCATCCTCACATCATTTGAAATAAATGATTACACATCTATTTATATAATCAATTGACCTATTTTAGTTTCACGTATTACAAAGGTAACTCTATGATCAAAGGCTTACAACTTTACCTTGATCTCCCAGTTTGCATGTTTTCAATCAGTTAGACTGATTAAAACAATTATATAATTATAATGCATGTCCCTCAATAAATAGTTTTAAATAAAACAAAAACTCTAAATATAAAACATAACCATTTTATCTGATGTCGAAGTCAGATCCACTTTTTTTGAGATATAACTGACATTTGGTGTTTGATGCTCATGTTTCACATGAAAGTCTTTTAGTGTTCCTTCTATGAACTGTCTGTTGGGTTCCCTTGTTCTATGGGGTTCCTCTATCAACATTTTTGGTTTACAGTGTTAGTCATCCTTCTCTGTCTGGTTTATCTTGAACTTATCACTTTTAGTTTGAACTGTAAGATTGTCTTTTGGTGTAGTGTTACCAATGGTTCAAAGAACTATTTTCCCTTTGCATACTAATGGAAAAATTAATGTCTTCAATCTCCCTCTTTAAAATTAGCATCAAAAACTTATATGTGAAAAATACTAAACTATGTACTATGTACACCATGTGTTTACTTTGTCATTTATGACTCCCCCTATGTATATGTCAGTATAGTATATATATACTTGCCTTTTTACTATACTCCCTTTTTACCTTATCTTCATATCATTTTCCATTTTATACTTTACATATCATTTTCCCCCTTTTTCTCTATATGTATTGTACATATCATTTCCCCCCCTTTTTGATAGGAAGGGAAAAGGTGTATATTTACAACTTATCAAAAATATGGGAATGAGAAGTCTTCATATCCTCCATCATTTTATCCCATTTCCCCTTTAGGTGCTCAAGAGCCATGTGTTCTAGTCTAATTCTGGCATGCATATCATAAATGTTGTCTTCTACAGACATCTCAGGGGTGGCATTTAGTTGTCTTGTTGAAGTCACATGTTATTGCAGAAGTGTACAGTTTGGCAATAGTTGAGCCTGTAGCTCGGTAACCTCATCTCTAAATTGTGATTTTGCTTCCCAAATTTCTTATATCAGCCTATTGATTTCTATAATCTTGTCATAATGCAATTTGATTACATTTTCATCTATGGTTAGACCTTGTGCACTTGCATTTAGATCATAATCTATCTTTTCTATCTTATCACTAATTTCCTTAGTGAATTTCTCTAAGGTGCACAACTTCTGAATTAAGGTTAATGCTTCTAAAATGATAGAGTCTAATTTGTTTTCTAATTCAGAAAGCTTTACCTTATTTTTTCCACTTCTTTGCTGATATTTTCAATTAATTTGTACTGATATTTTTTCTCTACTCATTCCTCAATGGCTTTTTTTGCATCCACATTTTGAGTAGTGATGGCTTCGGTTAGAACAAAAAGTTGGTCTAGAATGGGGGTATTGTGATCAACATCAATGTCAGGAAATATATAGTGTAAGATAGCTCTTGTATTTTCCAGCACTAGAGAGTCCCTATGCTCTTTTATAAGCTTTTCTTGTAAATCTTTTCTTTGACAAATTTGTCCATGATATTCTTGGAGAGATTGATAATCCAAATTAGTTGGATCAAACTTGGGTATCTCAATGATTTCATCAAGTGTTACTTGTAACTTGGTCTTCTTGGTTTTGTTCTTCTTTTTGTGAGATGTACCTATATGGAGTACAATAGCAAGTTTTTTCCTTGGTATGATATGATAGATGAAGGCTTCAGTGGTGTTGTACCATTTTCTTGTTGCTCGGGGTTTTCCTTTTGGTTGTGTGTGCATGTCTCCTTATCAACCTTCAGTGTATCTATAGCATCTCCTTCGGTGTCCTTAGGAGTGGTATCAACTGGCTTATCTTGTTCACCTTTCTCTTTGTTCCCTTCATCTTTTTCTGTGTGATCTACAGTTGTAACATTTTGTTCTCCACCAATGACTGTCTGTTCATCAGTTGTCTCTTTCTTTTCTTCTTCCCCTACATCCTTGAGTATGCTTGCATCCTTGTTTTGGTGACTTCTCCTTTTTTGAGATTATATTGGTAGCTTCTATCAATAATGAGATTTTTCCTGGTATGTCTACCTATGTAGAATCTATGCTAGTGTCCTGTTCATCGGTTTGGTTATGGAAAACAATGACATCTTCATATTTTTGTACCTCATCTGCAGGATCAACTCTGGCAATATCAATGATAGTATCATTGGGCCATGTTTCATATGCAATGTCCATATCCTTGTTATCTTTTTTGTTCAATGATTCTTCATTAACATCCTCATCAATAATAAGAATATGTTTGGGGCTCTATTTTTACTGATCATCTTTATTATGTTGCTTGTTGGTAAGAGTTATTTGTGGCTCGAGACTTGTATCCTTTTTAGGTATATCAAGTATCTTTCTCTATTTATCCTCACTCTTCCTGTCTAGCTCAATTAGATGTCCTTGAAGCACTTGGTAGGCTCCTAACTTGGGTGAGAACCCTTTGGGGTGTTTCTTCATCATTTCTTCATTCTCCTCCATTTTAGACTTGGGTGGCATGATAGAAACTAGGGCTCTTTCCTTTATCCATTTCTCAGAATGTAATGCAAATGTCCATCATGCCAAGAATTTATTCATAAGTTCCTTTGGCATCTTATCTGCCAATTGTATTGGAACATATTTGAATGCATACATCATTGTGATAATTTCCTCTTCTATTTTATTATTTTCCTCGGTGTCCAGAGTCAGCCAGTTTTTAATCTTGCGATCTTTTATAGTACCCCTCTTGATGATAGATTCACATACCTCATCAATTGTTTTAGGATTTTTCTTCTTCTCATCTTGTAGAGATTGTTCATCCTTCTCTGTGTCTTCTATGTCTTCCTCAGTTTTGAGGAACTTTCTTCTTTTTGTTGGGCCCTTTTTCCCTATTTGACACTTTATTTTATAGGTCCTCACTTGACCTTTCTTGATTAGTGAAGGACTTGCATCTTTTATTGTCTGACTCCTTATCCTAGATGTAGCAGTAGTTCTTGGTTTCTTTGCTAGTGGTGGTGGTGGTGTATCAGACTCTATGGATTCTGAGTCCCTCTCCTTCTTAGATTCATCGATGGGTGACTGCCACTTGGTTTCTTTTATCTATTATGTTTCCTCTTCATTCAGCGACAAATTTTTCTTCAAAGTATTAACCATTTTATCTTTCTTCCTGTCAATGTTTTCCACAAATAAGCCAGTTTTATCCTTTCTTTGGCTTCCTTATAATTTCCAAACTTGGGTTGTGATTTACCCAATGGTTCATTTATCAATGCGTTAATATCATTTGATGCTTGATCTATGTTAGCCTTATAGTCAAGTGGTGCTAGCCATGTTGTCCTAAGTATAGCTGGCTTGATGTTGCTGTAGTCGGTGTCAACCATAAAATAGATTTTAGTCTTGTACTTTACTACTAATTGATCTAGAATCCTCACTCTCTTCTCCATTCTTTCTTTGAATCCAGCTAAGTATTCATCCATGATTGATTCAAATTTATCTCCTATTGATTTGATTAACTCACTAATCTATGTGGTCACAAGCTTTGGTAGTGTCCCATTCGACATTGCCGATAGATGGGAAGGATTCTTGAAAATAGAAAATATGCATATGATGAGTGAACCAAACCTACATGAGTTAGACTTTGTAGTCTTGATTTTCTTCATGTTCTCATCTAATTGTCTTAGCAGAAGTTCTGACAGATCTAATTGCAGTCTCTTGTTGACAATTTTGTATGTTGTGTCCACTGCTCTGGATGAAATACTATTCATCTTTCTACCCTGAAAGAACTTGTATCCTAAGATACATGCTCCAAATTTCATTTCATCATCATTGGTGGTGGATACCTTTAATCCTTTTCTATCCCATGTTGCTCCTATATTCTTTTTAATGTCAGTTTTAGGAGGGTCTTTTAGTGCCTTTACTTTATCGGTTATGAGATAATGGGTAAAAACATGCATAACATCCATGGTTATCGGTTTTGTCTCATCTAGCCATATATTTCAGTCATGTATTCTGCTTAGTACTAACCAAATCCATTTGATCTTGAATTCCTTTGGGAATAGTAAGGCATGTGTGAGCCCTTTCACTTTAATGTGCTTATGTTCTTCTTTGATTGTTCCATCATTGTTGCAAATCTTTTTGTAATCTTTCTCAACTTCTAGGTCTCCTATTTCTACAATCTTGCAGTGTATATATGCTTTGATATCTTCAATGAGAAAAAAACCTAGCTGGTATACTAGAGAATGCACCAGCATTGTCAGGTTGTGAAGAAACCTTAAGATAGATCTTTTAATGAGGTTCTTCACATGTGGTATTCTTGATTAGATTTACCTTTGCATTCTTTTCATTCTTGATCTAGGAGGTTCTTGAAGTGGTTGCCATCATTTCAGAAATTAGGGCTTTTCCGTAAATGAAAACAAAGTTCTCATTGATTGTTGTTACTTACTTCAACCTTCTATGACTACTAGGAATCTTTCTGAATGATATGAACATGGTTGGAGTCACTCTGGAATCTAGTTTCTCCATGCTCTGGTTTTGCTCTGCTTATTTTCTCAAAACACTTTGTGAACAATGAGCTCTTCCGTCAACTATTTATCGACTTTTTCCCTAAGTCATGTCATAAATGCTCACCCACTTCTTAGTGTTTAAAGATGGAGCCGTCTAGTAGCATACAAACTTCATTCTTAGTGAAAATTTGATGCTCGGTCTAGGTGTCAAATAATTTGACTGTTTACCAATGGATCTCGGTATATGGCGAAGACAACATTTCCTTTTTACATGTTTACCGATGGGTCTTGGTTTACAATAGAGACTTAGCCTTTTTGTGTTAACCGATGATGCTCAGTAAGTGTAGGAAACATAGTTGTTCTACTTAGGTGGGGGTGGTGATCTCACTAGATCCATTGGATAAGGTGTCACCATTTGCATTTCTTGGTCTTGCTTCATCAGTGTTTGTAGCTTTCCTCAACATTTTGTTTCTCATCTTCCTGATGTCTTCAATGGTGTTTCCATTGGTAAAGGTGCTTGTCTCTGCCATTCGGTCTCTGCAGTATTTTCTTAGATGACCAACTTTATGACATTGTATACATGCCATTCAGGGGTTACTCCAGCTCCTAGAATTTCTCAACCATTGTCTCCTGTAGTTTGTAGCTATGTGTCCAAATATTCCACATGCTATGTAGTTTACCCATGTATTGTAATCCCAAACATATGAGTTACCGACTCTATTCAGTTGATAAGCAATCTCATTTTATTTAGGCTTCCATGCTTTCCTTCTCTTCTTCCTGCATTCAAGAGATGTGTGCCCATGCATTTTTCAAGTAGGATAGTATTTGTCCATGTAGGTTTCCTTCTTTGGTTGTTTCACCTCATATTTACATTCATATGCTTTATGTCCTTTCTTGTTACATTTATAACAAATTCCTATGAATGAAGGTGTGGATTTAGGAATACCTTTTATTTTTTTTCTTGTAGACATTTGATGTCTAGCTTGGTTTTCCATAGTGATTGCATGACTACATTCTTGGTCTTTGATTTGCATAGACATCGTTTGGATCAACTTTGTCTGGTGATTCTTCATTTTTGGTATACTCTAGTCCGGTATTATTGTTGACTCTTCTTTGTCCATCTAGAAAATAATCCATCCTTTTGGTTCTTTCTTCAGCTCTATTGATCATCTCAATATGTTATTTCTAAATTCTCACCTCATGTTTCATCTTTTCATTCTTTTCTCTTAGCTCTCTAATAGCTTCTATTCATTCAATGAGTTCTATGTTCATTCAGTTTGCCTCCTGACTCAAAAGAATAATTTGATTGGTGATCTCATGATGATGTTATGTAAGTCTTTGTATTTTTGACTCTTTTTCTTGTATCTTTTCAGTCACTAGTACATTTCACCTTAAATTTTGACCAAAAAATTCGACCATATCATAAAAATGTTTAGCTTGGTCGCATTACAAAGGAAAAGTTTTGTTTTTTTTTACTTTTAATCCTGTGTTGGTCTCAATTTCGACCAAAATAGGATTAAAAGTTTAAAAAAACAAAATGAAACTTCATTTCAGAACTCAATCAGTTCATTTTAGCCTTCATCGAGACAGAGAAAAGAGTCATCGAGAAAAGAGTCATGGATGCCTGAGC
>MU226283.1:1297277-1309014 GCA_018584345.1 Thuja plicata
GTGTTGTGCCTTATGAAATATTCATTAGAAAGCCCCTTAAGCTCATCAATTAATAAGTAGGAGATATTTTCCACAGCAAGTCAAATTGTGATATTGCTATCAAGATTCAACTGTGTTGTTTTTTGAGCCAAACTCATTAACCCGTGATTCATGAGTAGTGGTTCACACGAAACCATCTCTCATGAGAATGAATGGAACACTTAGGAATCATTGGCTCTAGATGATGCTCACAGAGGTGAAGCACTGGGACTTCCTGAGAGGTCACCCATCCCAGTATGACTCCAACTCAAGTGCACTTAACTACGGAGTTTCCTCCATGGTTAAACCCACTCTNAGTGTTGTGCCTTATGAACCATCCATTAGAAATCCCCTTAAGCTCATCAGTTGATGAGCTTAAGGGGATTTCTAATGGATGGTTCATAAGGCACAACACTTGCTGAAGGTTTTGCAAATGAGGATGCAAGCAGAGTGGGTTTAACCATGGAGGAAACTCTGTAGTTAAGTGCACTCTAGTTGGAGTGGTACTGGGATGGGTGACCTCCCAGGAAGTCCCAGTGCTTCACCTCTGTGACCATCACCCAGAGCCAATGAGTGCTAAGTGTTCCATTCATTCTCATGAGAGATGGGTTTGTGTAAACTACTACTCATGAATCAAAGGTCAATGATTTTGACTCAAAAAACTACACAGTTGAATCCAAGTAGAATTGAAAAAAAAAAATTGGTCAAAATTTTTTTTAAAAAAAAATTAGCATTGGTCAAAATTTTGACCATTGTACTAAAGATTTCGACAGGATTGCTATGCTTTCCACCAATCAAATGGTCAAAATTTCAACCACTGCCACGGTTCATTTCTACCAAATATTGGTCAAAATTTTGACCATTCGACTAAAGATTTCGACGGGATTGCTATGCTTTCCACCAATCAAATGGTCGAAATTTCAACCACTGCCATGCTTCGTTTCTACCAAATATTGGTCAAAATTTTGACCATTGTACTAAAGATTTTGACGGGATCACTATGCTTTCCACCAATGAAATGGTCAAAATTTCAACTACTGCCACGCTTCGTTTCTACCAAATTTTGGTCAAAATTTTGACCATGCATTGGTAGAAATTTTGACCATGCATTGGTAGAAATTTCAACCATGCATTGGTGGAAGGTATTCCAATGGTCAAAATTTTGACTATGCATTGGTAGAAATTTTGACAATGCATTGGTGGAAATTTCTACCATGCATTGGTGGAAGGTATGGCATTGGTACAAATTTCGACCATGCATTGGTAGAAATTTCAACCAAGCATTGGTGGAAAGTATGGCATTGGTAGAAATTTTGACCATCTATTGGTAGAATTTTTGACCATGCATTGGTAGAAATTTCAACCATTGGAAAAAATATACGGTGATCCTCCTAGTTTCAAGCATGAGCTATAGTCAAAATTTTGACCTATATTTTGGTCAAAATTTTGACCAATAATAAATACGTAGAAAATTCAATGAAAAAAGAATGATGAAAGTTTTGGTCATGGATTCGACCAATTACTATCAAAAATTTGACCAATTTGCATCAAAATTTGAGGTAAAATTTACTAGTGAGTAATATTTTTTATATCATCTATAGCTAGTGTTCTTTCTTATTCTGATTGTCTAGCATTGTTCATGCCATCAATAATTCTTACCATCTATGTTTTTGATGATCTACCCTATTCAGAGTATTATGTGGACATTGGTTAAGGTCTACTCTATTAAGAGCTTTAGCAACATTGTTTACTATGCACTCGGTTAAGTTATTTACAAAGGATTGTTAAATCGACCTTTCTTGAAAGGATTTGTTCTATTTTTTACACTTGTTAGAATGTAGACAAAAATAATCATTGACTTGAGTGTATGCAATCTTCAGTTTCTGATTACAGATCCATTAAAATCACATGTACAAAGTATCACCTAATGTGATTGATTAATACATATGTTGCTCGGTAGCCTTGATTCTTGGTTCTTGATAAACAAATTTATCTTTTTTTGTTCTTCTTGAAACTCTCAATCTAATCCATAGATGGTCTCCTTAGATACTATCATCCTCACATCCTTTGAAATGAATGATTATGCATCTATTTATACAATAGATTGACCTATTTTAGTTTCATGTATTACAAAGATAACTCTATGATCAAAGGTTTACAACTTTACCTTGATATTCTAGTTTGCATGTTTTCAATAAGTTAGACTGGTTAAAACAATTATAATTACAATGATTGTCCCTAAGAAAATGGTTTTAAATCAAATCAAAATTCTAAATATAAAACATAACCATTTTATCTGACGTGGAGTTAGATTTACTTTTCTCAAGATATAATTGACTTTTGGTGTCTGATGCTCGGGTTGGTCATGAAAGTCTTTTGGTGTTCCTTATGTAAACTTTCTGTCGGGTTCCCTTTCTCTTTCGGGTTCCTCTGTCAGCATTTTCAGTTTGCGCTTTTCATTTTACACTGTTAGTGATCCTTCTATGCCGGGTTTGTCTTGAACTTATCACTTTTGGTTTGAACTGTAAGTGTGTCTTTTGGTGTAGTGTTACCGATGGTTCAAAGAAATTTTTCCCCTTTGCATACTAATAGAAAAATTAATGTCTTCAAATGTCTTCCTCAGCTCTGGGCTGTCTCAAAAAATTCCAATATAGAAGCAATGTACCTTAGTATATCATCTAGGCCTAGATCTACATCTAGCTTCCCTCGAACCATTTTGAAATCCTCTATAGTTTTAGGTCAGATCACGATCTTCTACCCCACAACAATAACCAATTAGGATTTAAAAGAAGGAACCTCATATCTTTCATCACTTTGATACCACCTAATTCAAGGAGGGTTGATAGATGGGGCCAAAATAACTCCCAAACACCAAACAAGCATGCAGAACAAAACATGGAAGCTTTAAACACAAAGAGGGAGAGAAGGAATGCAAAGAATTTTCATTAACATAAAAATTTGTACATGTTGGGCTGTTAGGCCTTCCTGGTTATGACCATATACATTCAAAACAATCAAAGAATAATCCTCATGCATTAAAGATCCACAATCTCTCAGTTTTCTTCTTTTATAGTTCATTATCAATCTATCTCCTACAATTTGCTGCCCTAAACTAGGAACAAAACAATACATTTATACAAGAGGCAAACATAAAGGTTGGCCTTGAAAGATCTTAAAGATCTACATAGGAGGAAGCAATGATGTAGATTTAGGTCCACATGTTCCCCAATAAGAGATCCTAAATTAATGTTGAGACTAAAAATTAAATACAGATGTCAACTAGAAGAACCAACACTCAAAACCTACATGGTTTATCAAATGTCTCCACCAATCTACCAAGATTCAAAAGAAAAAAAAATATTTTTTTTTATACAAGATTGCCATGAACCCAAGATTCTCCTGCATCAATTTTTTTTCTCATTTACAACAATGAAGGGATTGTGACATATTATGCCAAATTGTGAGATAGTTCTTGCATTCTGATCTCAACGGTCTGGGTATTTTTAATGATGAAATTATATTGAGTTAATAGTGAAATGATTCGTCTCATCACCTTAGTTTTGTTTCAATTTTACTATTCTCCTCTTTTCATCCCCTATTTATAAAGAGTCAACTTCTCAACCACGGAGGTTATTTTGAATGATATCATTTTGGTCCCACATTATTTGAACTTCCCATTAGGTATATTACGTTTTTGGGTAGTAAAATCTAGGATCAAAAGAAATAATCCCTCATCTTCTTTATAAATCATTAACTATAAGGCTACACTGGAGAAAACTATTCCTTTGAAAGTTCACACTTTTTCTAAGTGTCACAAATATCTCTTCATGTAATTGACAAATAACTAAGCAGCCCCCCTGGTGCAAGAGCACCTAGGTAGGAATCATGATGCAATGTTACCTAGGGTTACTTTTGATGTTTTGGCTTGTAGTTATTCTAGCCAGACCACTAGGTTAATAAAGGGACATGTAGGTCCTAGTGTGTAGTGTGAGGATGCCTAATTAGGTCCTTAATGACCTTTGAGTCCAATCTAGGTCTATTATGGTGTTTTGTGATTTTAGTTCCAAATATGGCCAAGCAAGGGACTAAAGGTCCTATTTCATGTTTATACACCATAATTAGTGATTTGGGAGAGATTGGACACCTTTTGACCAAGTTTGGATAGCATATCCAAAAAGTTGCAAAAGTTGTCAATGTTGTCATTGACAACATTGACAACATTTGTTGCAGGAATGAAACTTCGAAGGAATTAGTTCCTTAACTGTCTAAAACCAATTTTTTGGTGCCTTGGTCAACTATATGAGGCTATCCTCGATCATTTTCAAGGATTGGCAAGTTTATGTCAAAGTGTGTATGGACTGTGAATTTGAATAATAGTTGCAGTTTGTATCATTTATGAGGATATGATATTTTAATGGATTGAATTAAATTTTGTAAGCATTATTTTTGGTAATTTAGATTGTTCTAAGACTTTTTTTGGTGGTATTTTTCTAGATTGAATAGCTTAAGTTGCTTTTGTAAATTCTTTTGTTTTCTGTCCACTCACTGTCCTGAATACGACACTGTGTGCAAATGGGGTCATAGATCCATTTTCCATAGTAGAAATTGCATAGGATCTTGGATTATGGAAGGTGACTCCATTTAAATTATGTAGATTGAAGGAGGGGCCCAAAAAATCATGCAAGCTATTTATAAGGTGATACCCTAGGCGAGCCAGAGATGCATGGCTAGGGATCACCAGTAGTTGCAGAGCATTTTGGAGGGATTGAAAGCATTTATTGTTGTAGTCAAGGATTGTGGGAAAGTAGTATGGTGAATGAAGGAACACTAACTTGGAGGAGAAGTTTGGGTGTGATGTTTTGCTAGCCAAGAAAATCAATTTCTTGTGCATATAGTGAAAAGTCCTAAAACCCTGAATTTTAGGCATATTTTTAGGAAGTAGTCTACGGACACCTCTAGAAGCCAAGACCTATAAAATCCTTTGGTTCTTGATAAAGGGTATCAGGGTATGGTATTATTTTTTTGACTTGTTAAGAGTTTTTACAAGTTATTGCAGAAAAGGAGCCTAACTAGGCCTAATGCTAGTAGCCCTCTTTTGGGTGTAATTGGCTTTGAATTTGGAACTCGTTGAGGGTTTCAATCCAAAAACAATTTGTGGAAATTTTAATTGGTCCAATAACCTATCTTGAAAATTACCTTTCAATATGGAAGAGTTTGGGATCCATTTGGATCAGTTTGTGTAGATGAAGCAAGAAAGGCCATTTGAAGCCTAGGAAGGAGCATGGTGAGTTTTGAATCTACATTGTTGGTGTTCACTAGTTGAAAGGATTAGGATCTTGTGAGAAGAATCCTAAGGAGGATATGGTTAGTTTAAGAACCCTAGTAGGTAAATATAGTGGTCTAGGATCCCCTAGAGGAAGTTAGAGAGAAGCAAGACTAGTGTTACATCAGAGTGGTATCATAGCAAGTTGAGAAACTTGGGAAGTTAGTGCATGTATGCAGCTACTGGAGAATTATTAGGAGAATCAAGTATGGTGAGAAATGCAAAGTTAGCTAAGTAATTTGATGAGAAAAAGGAGAGGAACCGAATCCTTGAAGCAGTCATAGAAGACATGAAGTCAAGGCTAGAGGAAGTTGCTAATTAAGCATCTAGAAGTAGAGAAGGGGCAGAAAGTAGTGATAGGGGAAAGAAGGTTGTTGATGATGACATCATTATGGAACCTGAACCTGTCTTGAATGAAGAGCCATTCTTTAAGGCCATCAAAGAATTAGGTGTCAAAGCATTAGAATGAATCCCTTTGTTTAGTAGCAAGATAGATATTGAAGTAGTAATGGATTGGATAGAGGGAATGGAGAACCATTTCGAATGTGAGTGTGTGATAGAAGCCCAAAAGCTTAAGGTGGCCAATTATAGACTCAGAGGGTCAATTTTGACTTGGTAGAAATACCTTCAGGATGAGAGGGTAAGAATAGGGAAGAAGCAAGTAGAAAATTGGAATGCCATGGTGACCAATTTCAAGGAGAATTATCTCCTAGAGGATTATGAAATCCAACTCCATAGAAAGAGACAAAAATTGAAACAAAAAGACCTAGATGTAGCCTCATACACTGAGAAATTCCAAATATTGTGTCTAAGGTCTAAATTGAAAGAATAGGAGTCAATCAAAGTGGCTAGATACTTGGGTGGATTTAAGTGGAACATCCAATATGAGATTAGCCTATGGACACCAACTAAAATACAAATGCATCATCAGTTGGTCATAAGAGTAGAGGAGAAGAACAAGAAGAAGGGTGACTCTAGCTTCAATAATAACAGAGGTAGAGGAAGAGACCAAAGGGATTGAAGAGGAGGCTACCAAGGTAGAGGTAGTGAGAAAAGTTCACAAGGGGAGAACAAGTTGACAGAGAATTAGACTGAAAGTAGTTCAAGAGGAGGCTATAATAGAGGTAGGGGTAATCATAGTGGTCCTAAAAGAGGAAGAGGAGGTAGGAGTAGTTCTTACTTCGAAACCATGAAGTGTTATTATTGTGGGCAATTAGGCCATCTAGCCTATAGATGTTCTTACAAACCTTCTGCAGAAAACCATGACAAAAGGGTAACATATGCTCATGAGGACACTTCAAGTGTCAAAGCACCTGAGATTGACCATCTAGATTCAGAGATGGGTGAAAATTTGAATTTAAGGAGATTAATCATAAGAAAACCAATCAAGGTTGAGCCCAAACATAGGAGGGCCTTGTTTAGAATCAGATGCAAAATTATTGGTAAGGTTTGTAAAGTGATTGTGGACTTTTGATCCACAAATAATATCATCTCAGAGGAGGCAATAGTGAAACTCAAGCTAGCCAAAATACCTCATTTGAATCCCTATAAGGTGACATGGCTCAACAAAGGCCAAAGTGTGTTGGTCAATTAGCAAACATGGGTTGATTTTTCAATAGCAGGATAGAAGGATAAGCTACTTTGTTACATCCCACCTATGGATGCTTGCCATTTTCTATTAGGAAGACCTTGGCAATTTGACAATGGCAAAGTATATGATGGGAAGGAGAATTCCATCACCTTCAAGAAAGGAGGGAAGACTTTTAATATTCACTCTTTGCTAGAAGATGAAGAACCACAATCAAAGACTCCTAATGTCATGTTCTGTAGTGGGAAGGAGTTTGTGAAAGATATCAAGGATGATGAGAGTGAAGAGTATGCCATTGTGCTAAGACCTAAGGAGGAAGAAAAACTAGTGAAGGATCCATTACCCCCAAAGGTACAATAATTTCTTGTGAAGTATAGGGACATAGAGAGTGATGGGACTCCTGCAACCCTACCACCTAAGAGGGTAATAATTCACCAAATAGACTTTGTACCAGGGGCATCTCAGCCCCATAAGGAAGCATACAAGCTTACTCTTGATCAGAACTTGGAGGTAGCAAGACAAGTACAAAAATGCTTGGATCAAGGCTTGATCAAGAAGAGTATTAGCCCTTGTGAAGTCCTGGTTGTGTTGGCCTCCAAGAAGTGAGTAAAATGGAGACTATGCATAGAGTCAAGGGCCATAAACATGAGCACGATAAGGTATAGGTTCCCTATACCTTGGATAGAGGATCTCATGGATTGCCTTAGAGGGGAAATGTACTTTACCAAGTTGCACTTGAAGGGTGGGTATCACAAAATTAGGGTGAAGGTACATGATGAATGGAAATGGCATTCAAGACCACAGATACATTATATGAATGGCTTGTTATGCCATTTGGCCTCTCTAATGCTCCGACCACATTCATGAGGCTCATGAATGAGGTGCTCAAGGACTTCACTGGGAAGTTTGTGGTGGTATATCTTGATGATATACTGATATTTAGAAAGAAAAGAGAGGAACATATTAGACATGTAGAAGCATTATTGAAGAAGTTTCATGAAGAGAAATTGGCTATCAACCTTGAGAAGTGTGAGTTCCTCAAATAAGAACTAGTGTATTTGAGATTTGTAGTGTCCAAAGGGTATCTGAAGATGGACCAAGACAAGGTTGTTGATATCCTAAACTCGCCTCCACCTACCAGAGCCACTGAGGTAAGGATTTTTCATGGCCTTGTACAGTTTTATAGGAATTTTATTAGGAATTTTAGTGGGATATGTGTACCATTGATGGATACTATTAAGGTTGGGGTCAAAACTATTTAGGTGGACCTTCGAAGTAGAGAAAGCCTTTGAGATGTTGAAGAAATAAGTGGATACTCAACCTGTCCTACAATTTCCAAGCTTCGAGAAATTGTTCACCATTGAGTGTGATGCAAGTGGGATGGCAGTAGGAGGTGTATTGAGTCAAGAAGGTAGGCCAATTGCCTTCTTTAGTGAGAAATTGAATGAGGCAAAGAAGAGATATTCTTCATATGATTTGGAACTATATGCTTAAGTTTAGTCCCTTAGAAAATGGAGGTATTATTTGTTGCCTAAAGATTTTATGGTATTTATTGACAATCAAGCTCTTAGGTACATAAATACTCAGGAGAAACTAAGCAATAGGCATTTTAAATGGATGGATTATTTACAATCATTTACTCTTACTATAAAGCATAAAATAGGACATCTCATTAAGGTTGCAGATGCCTTAAGTCGGAGGTTACTTATAGTCCAAGAAGTCCAACTAAATAGCATTGACATTGATAGTTTCAGAGACTTATTCAAGGTAGATGAGGACTTTGGGGAAGCATACAAGGTATGTGTTGAATTTCAAAACCATTTTCATAGCATGTTCTCAGAGTTTACTTTACAAAATGGACTATTATTTAGGGGTAACAAATTATGTGTGTCAAGAGGTTCTATGAGGATGAATCTCATACAGGAGAAAAATAATGGATGTCTAAGTGATCACTTTGGTATGACCAAGACCTTAGAGCTTGTACAAAGGTTCTACCATTGGCCAAAGTTGGTGAAAGATGTCACCAAATATGTGGATCAGTGTGTTGTTTGCATGAAGGAAAAAGGAGGAATGAGTAATGCAGGGTTGTATCAGCCTTTACCAGTCCCTAATCGGCCATGGGAGTCTGTGAGTATGGATTTTATTGTAGGCCTACCCAGAACCAAGCAGGGGTATGATAGGATTTATGTAGTTGTTGATAGGTTTATTAAAATGGGGCATTTCATTCCATGTAAGACTACTAAATATGCTAGCCACATAGCCTATTTGTTCTTTCAGGAGATTGTGAGGATTCATGGTCTTCCTTTGAGAATAGTATTAGATAGGGATGTGAAATTTATGAGCCATTTTTGGAGGACATTATGGACTAGATTGGGTACCAATCTATCTTTTGGTTTAGCCTACCACCCTTAGACTGATCACCAAACTGAGGTGGGAAATAGGGTATTGGGTAACCTATTGAGGAAGACATGGGATGTGGTCATTCCCCAAGAAGAATATGCTTACAATGATAGTAAGAATAGAATGACAAGAATAAACCCATTTGAGGTGGTTTATGGCATGCTCCCTAGAGGTGTTTGTGACCTCAGGGATCTTGGAGGTATGGAGTATATAAGTGGACATGTTGAGGAATTCACCCATACTATGAAGGAGATACAAGAACAAGTCAAGAATCAAATACAAGACAGTCAACAAAAGTTGAAGCTCAAAGTTGATGAAAAGAGGAGAGATGTTTAGTTTGAGGTTGGTGACTATGTGATGGTTCACTTGAACAAATCAAGGCTATAGAAAGGTGTCCCTATGAAGATTTAGATGAAAAGGGTGGGACCTTGCAAAGTCCAAGCCAAATATGGGGCTAATACCTATAAGATAAAATTACCATCAGACTTGAGCATATCTCCAGTGTTCAATGTGTAGGACTTAATCCAGTTTAGAGGGAAGATAGATGAGATCAGTCAGGGTAGTTATGGAATCAATGGGGATGTTGAGGCTACTGTATTGCCTCCCAAACCATAGATGGTAGCTGAAAAAGTTCTAAACTTCCAGGTTAAGAAGACTATAAGGCATAAAATCTACATGGAAGACCTGATTCATTGGAAGGATAGACCAGAGTTAGAGGCCTCATGGATTACAGAGGCATACTTAAAGAAGGTGGGAATTTTAGAGGATATCTTGTCCACAGGAGTGAAAACTCTCCTTTTTGGGGAATATGGTGCAGGAGCACCTAGGTAGGACTGATGATGCAATGTGACCTAGGGCTTCTTTTGATGTTTTGTCTTGTAGTATCTCTAGCCAGACCACTAGGTTAATAAAGGGACATGTAGGTCCTAGTGTGTAGTGTGAGGATGCCTAATTAGGTCCTTAGTGACCTTTGAGTCCAATCTAGGTCTGTTAGGATGTTTTGTGATTTTAGACCCAAATGTGGCCAAGAAATGGTATAAAGGTCCTATTTCATTTTTATACACCATAATTAGTTATTTGGGAGAGATTGGACAACTTTTGACCAAGTTTGGATAGCATATCCGAAAAGTTGCAAAAGTTGTCAATGTTGTCATTGACAACATTGACAACATTTGTTGCAGGAATGCAACTTCGAAGGAGTTAGTTCCTTAACTGTCTAAAACCAGTTTTTTGGTGCCTTTTTCAACTATATGAGGCTATCCTTGATCATTTTCAAGCATTGGCAAGTTTATATCAGAGCGTGTACGAACTGTGAATTTGAATAACAGATGCAGTTTGTATCATTTGTAAGGATATGATATTTTAATGGATTGAATTAATTTATGTAAGCATTGTTTTTGGTAATTTAGATAGTTCTAAGACTTTTTTTGGTGGTATTTTTCTATATTTAATATTTTAATTTTCTTTTGTAATTTCTTTTGTTTTCTTGTCCATTCACGGTCCTGAATAGGGCACTGTGTGCAAATGGGGTCATAGATCCATTTTCCACCATGAAATTTGCATGGGCTCTTGGATTATGGAAGGTGACTCCATGTAAATTATTTATAGTGAAGGAGGGGACCAAGAGAGCATGGAAGCTATTTATAAGGTGATTCCCTAGGCGATCCATTGATGCATGGCTAGGGATCACCAGCAGATGCAGAGAATTTTGGAGGGATTGAAAGCATTCATTGTTTCAATAAAGGATTGTGGGAAGGTATTATGGTGAATGAAGGAACCCTAAATCAGAGTATAAGTTTGGGTGTGATGTTTTTCTATCCAAGAAAATCAATTTCTTGTGCAGACAGTAAAAATTCCTAAAACCCTAAACTTTAGGCATGTTTGTAGGAGGTACTTTATAGACACCTCTGGGAGCCAAGACCTAGAAAATCCTTAGGTTAATTATAAAGGGTATCAGGATATGGTATTAGTTTTCTAAATTTTTAAGAGTTTTTTCAAGTTATTGCGGAAAAGGAGCCTAACTAGGCCTAATGCTAGTAGCCTTGTTTTGGGTGTAATTATCTTGGAATTTGGAACTCATTGAGGGTTTCAATCCCAAAATACTTTTTGGAAATTTTAATTTGTCCAATAAGCTGTCTTGAAGAATACCTTTCAACATGGAAGGGTTTGGGATCCATTTGGATTAGTTTGTGCAGATGGAGCAAGAAAGGCCATTTGAATCCTAAGAAGGAGTGTAATACCCTCTCCTACGGTGATACTTGGACTTTTGACTTGGACATTCTATTATGATGGTTAGAAATATACATTTACATTTATATTTTGTGGATGATGATATGATTGATATGCTCATTTATGGTTATCATTTATATGTTTATGAGATTAGAAAACCATCTATTTTTATGTGTTTT
>MU226283.1:1312205-1349633 GCA_018584345.1 Thuja plicata
TAAGATGTATGTTGGAAAAGAAAAAAAGGATTTGGTAACATTTCAAGTATAGTAGTATGTTTCTTATTATTGATTAAGTGAAAAAGGGCTATTGAAGAACAAATGTATTATTTGCAATGTATCAAATTATTTAGATGGTTCCGTTTGATTTAAAGGTTATATTGTTCATAAAGAATACTTAGGAATATAGATGGCTTTAAATGGAAAATTCAAATGAAAGTACTTAGGCATTTCTTAATAAAGAATCTTATAATGATATGATATATTTTTCTTTAAGAAGTAAAACTGGTTGTTACCTTACTTATTGAACTTAATTGAATCAGAAGGGAACCCTGGAAGGAATCTAAGTTTAGGTTTTGCTCACATAATTCTTTAAAAGTTCAAAAAATTTCATGAATTTTTACTTAAGTTTTCTTTTTCAAAGAGAATCTCTATTCTTTTCCCCGGTTCCCTTGCGGGGCATGACAAGGAGCATGGTGAGTTTTGATTCTACATTGTTGGTGTTCACTAGTTGAAAGGATTAGGATCTTGTGAGAAGAATCCTAAGGAGGATAGGATTAGTTGAAGAACCCTAGTAGGTCAATAGAGTGTCCAAGGATCCCTTAGAGGAAGCTAGGGAGATGCAAGATTAGTGTTGCATCACCCCCCCTTAATCCTTGAAGGAAAAATAATGATACCAAGCCCCCTATTTTATTCAAGGATACAAATATGTTAATCCCCCTCTTTTATTCAAGGACAAATATTCCAATCCCCCTCTATTTGGCAGGGACAAAAATTTGAAATTTCTCTTCTTTTCTTTAGGAAAAAAATAGGGCATTTACTATGCAATGAATCATTCCAAAGGGATAAGTTAGCTTATGATTATAGGTATCCTCCGGGCTCTATTGCCTCCAACCTCATGTGATATCTAATCATTAAACTTTAGACTTTAGTTGAGCCAATCTTTGGATCAAATCATTTTTTAGATAAAATGGGGCCTTGTACTTTAGAGGGATAAACCTTGCCCCTAGAAAAGAAAGGATAATAGAAACCTCAAATCTTTAATCATCAATAACTTTATGCATCAATGGATTCACATGATCTTCAGTTCTAGAAAGACAAGTATTGCCCAATATTTTTATTTCCAAAAACTCTATGTCCACTTCAACATTTACAAAAGTCTCCTTGAATTAATCCATGTTGAGTGATATATTTTTCACATTATCAAGGGTTAGCACACTATCCAATCCCTTAAATGCACTTTTTGATGTATTCCATTTTCTTAGATTTATCAAACAAAAACTAATAGCAATTAGTCTAGATCACAATATCAAATAATTGAGTTTCTCATTGGGCTTTCTCAATGTGGCTTCACATATCTGGACGATAAATATTTTAAACTCCCTTAACAAACTATACAACTAACTTGAATTGTACAACACATATACAAAATAAAACTTACCAAACCTTTATACCCTCTTTCTTATCTAATTATCTTCTCATCCAATTTTAATGAATCACAAAGCCCCTTTTCAAATATAAAACAAATTCTTGTAACAAACAAAAATAAAAAGAATGCTATTTAATTTTTCTTACCATGTACACACATTATAGTTAAAATGATGAATTAAGTTTAGGGTTGATGACAATCGTTTCAACACAAACACTTAAGAATTCAACATCTCACAAAAAATCTTGAGATTTTTCTTTTAATACTCTGGAAAATAGTTTCTTTTATAAATTTATGGTAGATAGAACAATCTAACAATATTGAACCATATTTAATAATAATTAAGATTACTTGAGATAATCCTTACGGTTGGAACTATTGGAATAGTCCCAAGGGATAACTGAGAGGGGGGGGTGAATCAGTTGTCAACTAGTTTAATTATTTTCTCTAATTAATTATAGAATAACATTAAGCATTAACACATTCAGATAACACAAGATAGAACACAACAATTTTGGTTATGGGGAAACCAAATAGGTAAAATCCCCAGTGGGAATTAGCACCCACAAAGAACTATACTTGAGTATAATAATCCCTATTAGAATATCTTACAACCATGTTAGGAGTTGATCTTTAAAATGTAATAAGTACAGAGACCTGGTCAGAGGACGGACCCTGTTAGGAGTATTTTACAAATAACCCTGTTAGGGGTGAGGACACACTGTCCAAGAGGTCACTGCTCAAATGGTGAAGGCTGCAACCTTCTATAAGGTAGATATGCACTATATCATATAATTAACTACTTGAGTAGACCTGTTGTATCTATCAGTTCCAATGAATTGTAATATTCCTTTGCTTCTTCACATAGATCTTTGACTTTTACTGTATAACTTTATGCTCTGCTCTGTCTTTTCTTTTTCACTCAATTTTCACACTTAACGATCATATTTGAACTGCTATATGTATCTTCTCCAAATATAAGGTCACGATAGATATAGGAAACACTTTAACAACTCTTGTCAGCTTAGCTAAGAACACAATCAAAGTTAGAACCACGCAACTCAAAATGAATAGATGTGTCGCTTCACATAGTCGACTCTAGCAAATTAACTCAATCATCACGCTTCTAATAGAACACATTTAGCACCTTTGGATAATAATCATTAACTCATAACTAAACATGAATACAAACACGTATATCCCAAAGATAGGTGCAACTTAAGAAACAATGTAAATACGTTGGCTCTTAACAGATAATCTCCAAAAACTGGGACTGCCAAAACAGATTAACATAACTCAACTAAAACTGCATATCTAAATCCGTGTTTATGAAAATTGCATTCAAAACATGTCTACAACATAGATGTAAATGTGCAAGGCTCCAGAATATATGTACTAATAATTGCTTACAGGACACTGTTGTATATTATATGTTGTCATCAATGAAAAACATACAATCGACTATTTGCATAGAAGCAAATCTCCAACAATCTCCCCCTTTGAAATTGATGGCAACATATGATATCAAAAATACCATCAACCCAATGTATCCTCCTTTTTACAATATTCTCAATATCCTCATCAAATTCTCCTCTTAATTGCTGCATCTCTTTTTACTGTATTTTTCATTACTATATACTCCTCTTGAGTATATGCTCCCCCTACCTATATACTCCCCCTTTGACATCAATGGAGAAGGGTGCCAAACACAAATAAGCACAAGTACTACTCTAGAAGTAGAGTAGTCAACCATTCAGCAGTCACCAAGGACAGATGTTCTTTTCTACAGATTCTAATCAGACTTAGAAAAGAGAATTACTCCTAGCTTCTCCCTGAGATACTCAAAAATATCTTTTGATAAAGGCTTTGTAAAAATATTTTCTAACTATTCTTTAGTTCTCACATAATCCAACTTTACTTCTCTGTCTAAAAAATTTTCTCTTAGAAAATGATATTTGATCATAAGTTGTTTTGTCTTTGCGTGCATCATAGGGTTCTTTGACATATAGATAGTGCTAGTGTTATCACAATGAATAAAAATGGGATAATCAATCTGAATACCAAACTCTTTAATAATCTATTTGATCTAAACCACTGTTGAACAATTCAATGCTGCTGCAACATACTCAGCTTCTGTTGTCGACTGAGAGATATAATTTTGTTTCATGCTTGTCCAAGTAACCATCCTGTCCCAAAGAAATACTACTCCTCCTGATGTACTCTTTATGTCATCAACACAACCTGCCCAATCAGCATCAGTATACACATGAAGTTGTATATTATATGAGTTAGGATACTATAAACCATAGTCTATAGTCCCTTTTAAGTATATGAATATTATTTTTATTTCCATTAGGTGATTTTTTTTATGTTCATCTGAAAATCTTCCAACAATGCCAACTGCATTTGAAATATCTGGTCTAGATTGAGAAAGATATATGAGTTTTCCAATCATAGACTTGTATAGTGTCTTTTCAAATGGTATGGAATCATCATCTTTAGAAATCTTTCCTCTTGTTATCATGGGGGTGCTTACTAGTTTGCAATCTTCCATTTTGAAAGTCTTGAATATCTTCTTCACATACTTAGACTGATTTATGAATATGCCTTTATCTATTTGTTTTACATTCAATCTCAAAAAATATTTGATAGGTCTAATCATGCTCATTTCAAACTCAGTTTGCATCTCTTTGGAAAATTTTGCACTAAGTTTGTCATTACCTCCAAAGATAATGTCATCAACAAAGGTAGAAACAAGTAGTAATCCATCAGGTGTTTCTCTTATGAATAAGTTGCAATATGTTGCTCCCTTTTTTAATCCAATCTTGGTTAAGTAACCATCAAGTCTCTCATACCTATCTCTTGGGGCCTATTTAAGTCCATATAGGGATTTCTTTAATCTTCATACCATGTCTAGTTTATCTAAAAGTTTGAATCCTTCAGGCTGCTCTATGTAGACTTCTTCTTTTAAGTCACCATTCAGAAAAGCTGACTTGACATCCATCTAATATACCTTGAATTTCTTGAATGTTGCATAGGCTAAAAATAACTTTATAGCTTCCATTCTTCTCATAGGGGAAAATGTATTATTGTAGTCTGTTCCTTCTCTCTGTGCATATCCTTTACATACTAGTCTTGCTTTGTTTCTTACCACTGTACCTTCTTCATTCATCTTATTCCTGAATATCCATTTTGTTCCAATCAAATTTTTGTCACAAGGTCTAGGGACTAGTTCCCATGTATCATTCTTGATTATCTAATCTAATTCTTCTTGCATAGAATTTTTCTAATCTAAAGCATTTCACACATCTTCAACACTTAAGGGTTCAATCTGTGAAAGTAAGCATACTTCTTCATCAACGGTTGAACCTTTTGCTCTGGATCTTGTCAAGACTCTAGCGCTCTGATCTCCAATGATGTCTTCCTTAGAGTGGTATTTGGATGTGTATTTTGATTTTTTAGGAGTGACATTCTCATCTTTAATCTACGTTTCTTCTTGACTTGGTTTAGGATTATTACATGAAACATCAATACAGTCAAACATTTCTTCAATAATTGTGTCTTTATTGATAGGTCTAGGTTCATCTTCAATCATGGGAGCACATTCATAGTATCTTTCTTGAATCATAAACTTTTCATAAATCTTCACATGATTAATTTCAATGATCTTCTTCAATCTTAGATTAAAACATGTATAGGATTTGCTTTTAGTAGAGTAACCAAGAAAAATACCTAGCATCAAACTTTCCAATACTATCATCTCTCTTGATGTAGAACTTGCTTCCAAATATTCTAAAGTATTTTACAGTTGGTCCATTACCAAACCAAAGTTCATAAGGTGTCTTTTCTATGCCTGGCCTTAATTGGATTCTATTGATAGTATAGACTATTGTATTGACCGCATCTCTCCAATAGGTATAGGAAACCTTTCCTTCAATCATGATAGTGCACGCTTTGTCAAGTATTCTCATGTTCCTTCTTTCTGCAATCCCATTCTACTGAAGGGTTCTAGGTGCACTTAACTATCTTTTGATTCCATGTTCTTCGCAGTAAACATAAAACTGGTTAGAGGTGAATTCTCCTCCTCTATCTAATCTTAGACATTTTATCTTCAATCCAAACTCATTTTCAACTTTGTCTTTGAATGCTTTGAATTTTTCAAATGCTTCAGATTTGTCCTTCAAGAATGCAACCCACATCATCCTTGAGAAATCATCAACAAACAAAATAAAATACCTTTCTCCATAGTATGATCTTATTTGAGTAAGACCACATAGGTCTGTATGTATCAGATCTAATTTGTTCTCTAAAGAGTTATGTTTACTCCTGAATGAGGTCCTCACATGATTCCCCATCACACATTCACTGCACATAGTATCAATTGGTCTTGCAATACTTGGAAGATCTCTTACTGCCTTTACATTACTTATCTTTACTATGTTGTCAAAATTGATATGACAAAGTCTCTTGTGTCATAGCTAACTGTCATCCAGTTTTGCAATAAAAAAAATTACTTTAGAGTTAAGCTGAAAGACATTACCTTTGGTCTTTGAGCTTGATGCAATCATGTCTCCTTCTTTGTTGTTGATAATACATCTTTTGTTATTGAATTCCAACTGATATCCTTTATCTAGCATTTTTCCAACACTTAGTAAGTTATGATGCAAACCATCAACATAAAGAACATCATATGTCTTATTATTTCCATCTAAGCTGATAGATCCTCTGCCTATGATAGGTTTGGGAGTGTTATCTCCAAATCTAACCATGCCACCTTTGTACTTATCTAGATGTAAAAATCTGTCTTTGTCACCTATCATGCGATGTGAACACCCATTGTCTATGATCCAGTCTGTTTTGATGTCATCTTGTGAAACTAAAGCCAATTCTTGAGATTTATTTTCATGTTCAATTTATATTTGATCAATCATATTTTCATTGTCTTTAATAAAAACAAATCCAATTTCATCTTCTCCTGAGTCATCATCAGTTACACCATTTTCAGCCTGATAGCATTACTTAGTATATTTGGGCTTGTAATCTGATCTGAACTTCTTGACTCTTGTAGGACACTTGGATGCAAAGTGGCTAACTTTCTTGCATGAAAATTATTTGAATGGTAGCTCTCCTTCATATTTCCCTTTTCCTTTTATTTCCTTCTTAGCAATCATATCAATGATTTCTTCTCGTTTAGTATCAACTTATTTTTCACTTTTACTAGAGATGTTCAAGGATTTCTTACCATGGACTAAGGCTTTGAAAGCTATTTCCATTTTAGGTTTTGTCTTCAATCTTGGTATCTCAAATCCAGGTATTTTTCTAATCAGGGTTTTTCTTTTGAAGTTCTTTGATAATTGCATGGTTTCATCCAAGATGTTAATCTTGCTTTCATAATCTGCTATTAATGTGGTCATCAGTTTGTCCATTATATCATCCTTTGAAATTTCTCCACCATTATTCCTGATACCTGATACTACTTCATTAATCCTTTGATTGTAAGCTCTGATGTTCTCTTCAGGTAGCATCTCTAAATTATTGTACCTTTTCTTCCATGTCTTTCGGTGTGCATTCTTTACTTGGATGTCTCCTTCAAACATATCTTCTAAGTATTTCCAGATTGAATATGTTTTTTCTACCTTCTTGATCTCAGAAAATTCACTGTCAGATAGGGTACTGATTAGGGCTTCCTTGGCAATTGCATTTTGAGTCAATACTTCTTTTTGTTTATTTTTAGAGTCTTCTTCTGCAAGGTCTTTCAAGGTGGGAACATCAATTGCATGAGTAGCAATCTCATAGATCTCAAAACCAATGCACTGAAGATGTGTTATCATTTTGTTCTTCCAGTCAAGATAGTTCTCTCCATCAAACTTAGGACTCTCTTTCTTGAAGTACGCCATTTGATCTACCTTAAGCTATTAGGATTTCTCTCCAAGGTGCATGGCTTTGATACCAATTGTTGGAATAGTCCTAAGGGATAACTAAGAGGGGAGGGAGGGTGAATCAGTTATCAGCTATTTTAATTCTTTTCTCCAATTAGTTACAGAATAACATTAAGCATTAACACATTCATATAACACAAGATAGAACACAACTATTTTGGTTACGGGGAAACCACATAGGTAAAAACCCTGATGGGAATTAGCACCCACAAACAATTGTACTTGAGTATAATAATCCCTATTAGATGATTTTACAACCCTATTAGGAGTTGATCTTTACAATGCAATAAGTACAAAGACCTGGTCAAAGGTTGGACCCTGTTAGAAGTGTTTTACAAATAACTCTGTTAGGGGTGAGGACACACTCTCCAAGAGCTCACTGCTCAAATTGTGAAGGTTGCAACCTTTTCTAAGGAAGATATGCACTATATCTGATAAAAAACTATTTGAGTAGTCCTACTGTCTTGATCAGTTCCAATGAATTGTAATCTTATTTTTCTTATTTACATAGATCTTTAACTTTTACTGTCTAACTTCCTGTTCTGCTCTATCTTTTCTTTTTCACTCCATTTTCACACTTAACGATCAGTGTTGAACTTCTATATGTATCTTCTCCAAAGATAAGGTCATGATGGATGTAGGAAACACTTCAACATCTCCTATCGGCTTAACTAAGTACATAATCAAAGTTAGGACCGCACAACTCAAAATGAATCGACATGTCACTTCACATAGTCGGCTCTAGCAAATTATTTCAATCATCACACTTATTTTAGAAGACATTTAGCACCTTTGGATAATCATCATTAATTCATAACTAAATATGAATACAAACACACACATCCTGAAGATAGGTGCAACTCAAGAAATAATGTAAATACGTTGGCTCTTAATAGATAATCTCTAGAAACTGTGACTGCCAAAAAAAATTAACATAACTCAACTGAAACTTCATATCTAAATCTGCGTGTATGAACATTGCATTCAAAAAATGTCTACAACATAGATGTCAACGTGCAAGGCTCCAGAATATATGTACTGATAATTGCTTACAGGACACTATTGTATATTATATGTTTTCATCAATGACAAACATGCAATCGAATATTTGCACAAAATCAAATCTCCAACAAGAATAACACAAAATATATATTTTTTCTATGATTACTGGACTCTAAATGCACCAATAGATATTCATAGATAAATTGAGATTCAACCTCTTTTGTGAGCCTTCATAACCTTGATCTGTGTGAATGCACCACCCATGCACACGATTTTGATTAGAATTAACAATGTCAAGAATATTTCTCATTTCTCTCTTCTTAAATGAAAATTAGATGATTCCATTTTCATCATTTCTCTCGCATAAATCTCCTTGGTGAAAAATGATTCTCACTAAAACATAAAAGACATTCATATTTGTGCGTTCACTTTGATATCAAATGATAGAGTAGTAGAAAAGAAACATATTTTTTTTTATTTAATTTGATAATATTTCATTACATTTATGTGGCTTTGTAAGCCCTTTATTCCTGTTTAAAACTATCTTACAAGAGTAACTTATCAACTAACTTATTTGCTAATTTCTAAAACTAACCTAAGACAAGATAATTATTTGAAATACTCCAATAACTACATTCATGAAAATTGAAATAATCTTCATAAACATTGCAACATTGAGTCTATTCATGAAGGTATGCGCATTTACATTATAGATCTAATATCTACTTTATATCAAAAAAAATTTCTTTTAAGCATATATCATTTATATTTTTAGAAGTTCATCCTATGTTAGTGTTCAATCCCTAGTTGTTCTTTTGTGTTTTGCACACCACTGTGTGTTTATGGCTTTGTGGTGGACCTTATCCTATGATAGCACATCATCTGGCTTTATTACATGCGAGATTTTGCAGATTCTTTGGAGACTGTCCTATTCTTGGTTTGCCCAGGAAATCATTATGATTTATGATCACTTTATATGATATTCCTATTGGAATATCTATGTGCGATCGTGCTAGCTCATTGATACATTTAAGGATGACTTTATTGTATGATCGCATCTATAATTTTTTAATTATAATTTGTTCCAATAGGGGGGTGAATCAATTGTAGTATAGATTATTAAACTTTAAACTTTATAAACCATATCAACAAAATTAAATGATAAAAAAGTAAATGCCAACACCATAACACAATATTTGTTGTCAAGGAGACCCTGTTAAAGGTAAATCCTTGGTGTGAATCAACACCCATAAATAATGTACTTAGAGTATAGTATGCATGTTAAAATATATTAGCCCTGTTAGGAGCTTGTTACAATATTATAGTACACAGTCCCTATTAGGAGACAAACCCTGTTAGGAGTCAAAGAAAATAGTAGGCTCACTACCAAGGCACACTGCCCAAATAAGGTTAATGCCACCCAGAAGGATTTATAATTGAAATCAAGTGTATAAAGAAAATACACAATCCAGTGAATTGTTTGATGGTAACTGTCTTTGCTTGGTTAGTTTCAATGAAGTATAAGGGTATGTGTAGGATCATGGTATGCCAAACAAGTCCTTAAGTGGCCATGAAAATTCAAAAAATCAGGGTTAGGCAAGTTCACATAAAAATTTGAACATACAAGTTATCAATATTATATATCAAAAATATGTAAGAAGAGAATATATAGAAAATTGAATTTCATTTCTAAGATACTAGCCCTTTTTTGAAAATTTTTATTCTATATGGTAAAAATTTCAAATTTCAATATGGTAGTATGAAAATTTCAGGAAAAAGATAAGAAGTAGGTGTATATCTAACCACCTTAAACACAATCAAATGATAATATTTTATTACAAGATTCTATATATAAGTAGTAGACTCATTTCCAGATGTGACACATATTTTTTTGTAATTTTTTTCTGAGTAAATAATTAATTATGATTTTTCTACTACAACTTTTCCAAAATATATAAAATCTCATGTCTGACCACCTTAACTTAGTCTAAACTTCATCAAATTGAAAATTTTTAATTTTTTTATCCTAGTAGGTAAATCATAGAATGTGACTCAAGTTTTTTATTTCAAAAATGTTATACCATTTTATAGTTATAGTTATTTTTCAATCAGTCTATCAACCAGGACTAAAAAGATAAGAAGTAGGTGTATGTTTGACCACCTTAAACACAATCAAATGAAGCATAGAATGCGAAATATCTTGGATATTTAAAAAATGTTATACCGTTTGAAAGTTATAGTTATTTTTCAATCAGTCTACCAATCAGGATTTCTTTTCACATCGTCACTTTTTGGCATATCATGATCCTGCACATACCCATAACAATCATAAAATCTTCTCTATATCTAGCAGTCAACAAGCTTCACAGCTTCCACACATTTATGTCCTTTATTCTCTGCCACATCTTCTCCATAAGAAAATATCATTCATATATACCCTCTTACAATAATTCATTAGGTCGTCCAGTTAAGATTTCCTAATACATAATTAACTAGGTCGGCCAATTAAGGCTTTCCATCATACAAATAATTATATAACCCCTTGCTAAGATACACATGGTACTTATAAAAAGTAAACATCAATTACAATCTATCACATATACTTCCAAGTCTACAATCCATGCTCATAATTAATTTCACACGCTACATGTCCGCAGTCGGCCAATAAATAGGTCTTCTCCATAATACACGCCATATCTAACGTCACCAGTAAAAAAATAGCAATCAAACTCAACCCATTACTCTAACATATGTTGGTTATCCACTAGTAATCTTGCATCATCTTACATATCTTCACCAAAAATATATACAAGAAACATAGAGACCTGCTCTATCCACAATCACAGTTACAATTCAGAAAATCAGTCTTCACCAAATCAACTGTAACGTCCACAATATGTAATATTAAGTCAAGAAACCTTAGGAATAAGGTCAGGACACATACTTCTGCTAAAATCCAACTTTGATCATTGTGAATCATCTGTATGATGTCTGTACACTTCTTCCATTCAAGTATCCAGTTTGTCTTCTCCATAGAAATATATGTTGACATTAGTGACAAAACATGAATATCAACAGGATGATGAATAACCAAAACTAATATCATCCAACAATCTCCCCCTTTGGCATTTATGGCAACATATGGGAAAATTCATATGCATCAACCCAAAATTATTCTCTCTCAATACAATCTTCTCAATATCCTCAACACAAATCTCCCCAAAATAGTAGAGATTTTCACTTAGATTCCTTCCCCCTTTGGTACCAATGGAAAAGGGTTCCATAAATCATCTATATTCTTTTGTAAGGTGTAGCTTTTTCAAATTTTCATGTCTAACAATTAGGTGCAAGATCACCCAAATGTACTCCATAGTGTTCTCCTATGATAACTCCCCCTAAGGAGTACATCTATACATCAAGTCCAGAGAGCGAGATAGCTCTGAAAACCATTGGGTTGATGCACATCTGCATCAATTAATTACCATTGGGAGGGGCCACCACCCCAAGCATGCCTCTAAGATATTCAAAAGTATCTTTTTCCAAAGGTTTGGTAAATATATCTTCTATGTGTTCCTTTGTGCTAATGTACTCCAGTCTAATTTCTTTATTTGCTACCTTATCCCTCAAAAAATTATACTTAATAGAAATATAAATAGTTTTTGAATGCATTATAGGATTCTTTGACATGCTTACTATGCTAGTGTTATCACAATGAATAAGCACTGGTTCTTTGAAAGTTATTTTGATTTCTTCCAACATTTATTTCATCCAAACAACTTGTGTGCAATGTATTGCAACAACAACATATTATGACTCAGGAGTAGATTGAGAAATACATTTCAACTTCTTGCTCAACCAAGAAACCAACCTTTTCCAAAGGAAAAATGCACCACCACTTGTACCCTTCCTTTGATCCACATTACTTGCCCAATTAGCATCAGTAAAAGCCTACAATGTAAAATCATAAGATTTTTCATACCATAATCCATATTCTATTGTACCTTTCAGATATTTGAAAAATTATTTTCACAATAGCAAAATGTGTTTCTTTAGGATCTACCTGATATCTAGCCACAATTCCAACTACATTGGTAATATCCAGTCTAGTGTGTGTTAGATACTGTAGAACTCCAATCATCGATCTGTACTTAGTCTGAACAACACTTTGAGTCTCATCACTATTAATCAGTTTGTTTCCTATCACCATAGGTGTTCCAATAGGTTTACAATCTTCCATTCCAAAAAAATTCAACATTTCTTTAAGATACTTGGTCTGAGATACAAAAATACCATTCTTACTCTGATTAATTTGCAAACCAAGAAAAAATTTCATCTCACCAATTATTGACATTTCAAATTCATTTTCCATTTCTTTAGCAAACTTCTTAATCATCTTATCATTGCCTCTGAAAATGATATCATCAACAAAAACTTCTATCATCAAGATTCCATCTTCTTCAGTTCTTAAGTATAAATTACTATCTGCATTACCTTTCTTGAAACCAAGATGAAGTAGTTATTTGTCTAGTCTTGCATACCATGCCCTTGGTGCTTATTTCAGTCCATATAGTGCTTTCTTTAGTCTGCAAACCATGTTTTAATCATCTGTCAAAGGAAAACCATCAGGTTGCTCAATGTAAATGTCTTCTTCTAGATCACCATTCAAGAATGCTGACTTCACATATATCTGATAAAACTTAAAGTCTTTATGTGCAGCATAAGCAAGGAATAATTTCATAGCTTCCTATCTAGAAATAGAAGCAAATGTTCTTCATAGTCTATTCCTTCTTGTTGTGACTACCCTTTAAAATAATTCTAGCCTTGTTTCTTACCATTGTTCCTTCCTCATCCATCTTGTTTCTGAAAACTCATTTAGTGCCAATCACATTTTTGTTCTTAGGTCTTGGAACCAATTCCAAAGTAGTGTTTTTCTTTATTATTTCTATTTTTTCTTCCATAGTTTTAGTCCAAGATTCATCTCTACATGCTTCATCAGTAGTATTTGGCTGAACTTGAGAAATAAAAAAGATCTCATCTCTAACTCTATATCTAGTCATCATGCTTTTTCTTGCATCACCAATAATTTGATCTTTAGGATGGTTCTTCTTCACATACCTTGGTGTCTTCAATGTCTCAAAAGCTTCAATCTATTCATCTTCAATCTCATCGTCAATCATCAAAGATTCTTTAGGTTCAACAGTAACCTTTTTTGTTTCTGTAATGTGACCACAATCATATATCCTTTCCTGAATCTGAAAATTTTCATCTATCCTCACATTGGTGCTTTCAATCAATTCCCTCAATCTCATATTGAAACATTTATAAGCTTTACTCTTATTGTAATAACCAAGAAAGATTCCTTCATCACTTCTAGCATCAAACTTTCCTATCTCATCATCTCTCTTGATATAACATTTACTTCCAAATATTATAAAATATTTCACAATAGGTGTATGATCAAACCATAATTCATAAGGAGTTTTATTTGTACCTTCTCTGATCTGAATTTTGTTTAGTGCGTACACATCACTCCCAACTGCTTCTCTCCAGTGAACATGTGACACATTTCCTTCCAGCGTCATAGTCCTTGCAATGTCTAATATAGTTTTGTTTCTTCATTTTTCTATCCCATTCTATTGTGGAGTTCTAGGGGCTAAAGTCTATCTGTGTATTCAATTTTCTTCACAGTATGCATTAAATAGCTATGCTGTAAACTCTCCTCCTCTATCTGATCTCAAACACTTCATCTTTAAACCAGATTCATTCTCAACTTTTTATTTGAATAACTTGAAATTGTCAAATGCTTTAGATTTCTCTCTTAAATATGTAACTCACATCATTCTAGAAAAGTCATCAACAAATAGTATAAAGTACCTTTCACCATAGTATGATCTTGTTTGCATAGTATCACACAAACCTGTATGTACCAGATCCAACTTCACTTTTGCTAAATAAGGTTTTCTTTTAAAAGTGCTTCTAGTCTGCTTCCCCATTACACATTCTCGACACATAGTGTTAGATGGCTTTACAATCTTAGGTAGATCTCTTACTGCATTATTTGTACTTGCCTTTACAAGTTATCAAAGTTAACATGACAAAATATTATGTGCCATAACCAACTATCATCAACCTTCGCAATAAAATAAGAAGCTTCATATGTGTTCAATTCAAATACATTACCTCTGGATTTAGTACCGGATGTGATCAGGTCTCTTGGTTTACTCTTGATAGAACATTTCCCATTAATGAATTTCAATTGGTAACCCTTGTCCACTAGCTGTCAAACACTCAACAATTTATGCTTAGGTCCATCAACAAGTAATACATTGTTAGTGTTAGTCTTTCCATGCAAAGAGATAGATCCAACTCCAATAATTAGCTTAGGAGTATTGTCACCAAATCTGATAACACCTCCATCATGTCTTTTCAAACTCTAAAACTTGTTTTTATCTCCAGTCATATGATGTGAACAACCACTATGTATAACCCATTCAGATTTATTTTCAACTCAAGATCCGAAATCATTTTCTTCATGCATAGGTACATCATCCTTAATAGAAATAAATCCAATTTCATCATAGTCACCATCATCATCATCTGATATACCCTCGCTAGCATAATAACATTCCTTGTCTTTGAATATTTAGACTTGAAAAACTTAGGTTTGTTCTTTGGAACTCTTGTAGGACATCTAGATGTAAAATGACCAATCTTGTTACATGAAAAACATTTCAAAGGTAATTTTCCTTCAAATTTACCCTTACCTCTCTTTTCTCTTCTATAAATCAAAGCCACAACTTCTTATAGATTTATTTCTTCCTCCTGTATCTATTCCCATTCATCAGCATAAGCTCCAAGATCTTCTCTTATGTCACCACTGCTGGTGCTTGCATTTCTAGATAAGGTCTTTTTTTTATTGTGTGTGGTTGCCTTGAATGGTGACTCAACTTTAGGTAAAGTTTCTCCCAATTATACAGCCTCAAACATATTTAGTTATCCAATCAACATTTCTCTGGTGAAGTTTGGTGTCAAAGATATAATTTCCTCTATATCTTGTACTTTGCTTCTGTATACAGGTGTCAAAGATCTGAGTATCTTTGTAATTACTTCTTCTTCACTGTAAGTTCCTCTAGAGTTTCAAATGCTAGTAACCACTTTAGTAATTCTCTATGCATATGCCCTAATGTTCTCATATTCTTTAATCTTGAGTGATTCCATCTTTGTCTTCTAGTTCTGTAACTTTTCTTGCTTTGTAAACCTATCTCCAACATATAATGCTTCCATTCTTGTCCAGATCTCATTTGCAGAGTCCAAGTCTTTTACTTCAGTGAATTTTCCTTATGAAAGAGTGCTGATCAAAGATTACCTTACAACCATATTGCATGAAAATAAGTTCTTCTTGTCTTTAGAAGCCTTTTCTAACTCATCCCCAGTCGCTATCTTTTCATTCTTCTTTTTGATCATCCAGTAATCAATTCCCAGACATAGAAAATGTGTTGTCATCTTATTCTTCCAACTGTCAATGTTTTCACGATCAAACTTCAGACTATCCTTCCTATAGTAAGTCATCTTCAGGATCACCTTAAGTTGTTAAAATTCTCTTTAAGGACTAGTAGCTCTAATACCGATTGTTAGAAATAACAGTCCACAAGACAACTGAGAGGGGGGTGAATCAGTTGTAGTATAGATTATTAAACTTTAAACTTTATAAACCATATCATCAAGAGTAAATGATAACACAATAAATGCCAACACCATCACACGATATTTGTTGTCGAGGAAACCTTGTTAAAGGTTAAACCCTAGTGGGAATTAACACCCAAAAATAATGTACTGAGAGTATAGTATCCATGTTAAAATATATTAGCCATGTTGGGAGTTTGCTACAATATTACACTACACACTCCCTGTTAGGAGTCAAAGAAAATAGTAGGCTCACTGCCAAGGCACACTGACCAAAGAAGGTTAAATCCACCCTCAAGGATTTACAATCTGAATCAAGTGTATAAAACAAACACACAATCCAGTGAACTGTCTGATAGCAAATGGCTTTCCTTGGTCAGTTTCAATGAAGTATAACAATTATCAACTCTACTCTATATCCAGCCATCAACAAGCTTTGCAACTTCCACACATTTATTTCCTTTATTCTCTCTCACATCTTCTCCACAAGAAAAGATCATTCATATATACCCTCTTACAATATTTCATTAGGTTGGCCAGTTAAGCTTTCCTAATACATAATTAACTAGGTCGGCCAATTAAGGATTTCCATCATACAAATAATTATATAACCCCTCTCTAAGATACACGCAGTACCTATAAAAATTAAATATCAATTATAATCCATCACATATACTTCCAGTTCCACAATCTATGCTCATAATTAATTTCAAACGCTACATGTCTGAAGTCAGCCCGTAAATAGGTCTTCTCAAGAATACATTCCATAGCTGACATCGCCAGTATCAAAACAACAATAAAACTCAACCCATTACTCTAACATATGTCAGCTATCAACTAGTGATCTCACATCATATGAAACATCTTTGCTAGAAAGATATACCAAAAACACAGAGACCTGCTCTATCTAGAATCACAGTTACAGTCCAGAAGACCAGTCTTCACCAAATCAACTGTAACATCCACAATATGTAATATTAAATCAAGATACGTTAGGAATAAGGTCAACACACATCCTTTTGCTAAAATCCAACTTCAATCATTCTAAATCATCCATATGGTGTCTGCACACTTCTTCCAGTTAAGTACCCAATTTGTCTTCTCCACAGAAATATATGTTGACATCATTGACAAAACATGAATATCAACAGCATGATCCGTAACCAAAACTGATATCATCCAACATAAAGTATAAAAAATATTATGATTACTGAGTAGTAGTAGAACAAATACTCATTTATCGAGTAGTAGTAAAACAAATACTATGATTACCGATCAATGCAGATAAAGTAATGTGTAAAGAAAAATAACAATCCAACACATCAATACACATGAACACATATTTTTAATGTGGAAACCTTGCTAAGGGAAAAACCACCTGGGACCACTAACCCAAACTAATTCACTCTTCTGAAGTGATCTCGGTTAAGATATAACCCTGTTAAAGGTGACAATGCACATTGTTTTTTATTAAGTAAAATAGGTTTTATAGGGTTCCTGAAGCCCAGAAAAAAGTAATAAAAGATAACACAGTAAACTTATTAAAGAATGGAATGAAAGGAAGAATAGGCCAAAAATCCAGAGAAAAAAACCAAGCTAAGCATCTAAAAATGTAGATTTAAATGAGAAACAACAAAAAAAGCCAGGGAACCTCAAGAAAGGTTCACCAAAGGAGTGGCTACTTCAGCCTCCATCAGCTCCATTTTGGCCGCTGAGTCCTTAATTTTTTGGATGTCCTTCTCTAGCTCCTTGAACTTGGTCTCCTTGGTTCTAGCTTGGGTTCTCTTGGCCGGACCTTGATCAGGCTCCTGTTCTGAATCCACAACCATTCTGGCTGCTTCCTTCCCCTCGAGCTTTTCCTTCAACTTGTCAATGTAAGTATTAGCGTTCTCCCTGGATGCTTTCATGGTGTTGTAGCTTTGTTCACCAATCTTATTTAGGGTAGCTTGAACCCTAGTCATGTTATCCTCCATCTTCTTGACCTAGGTACTAAGGTTACTCTGTTCCTCTACATGAATATCCCTATTTGCCTTTTTGGTACCCGTAACCCTATTTTTGAGATCTTCCACCTCATGGAAAAGCTACTTGATATTCCTATATTGGTCAAGCATGTTGTTTCTGGTGTTATTGAGCAGATTCATGTCCAACTCCCTAGTATTATCATTGTGCACCACCATAGATGGGTCAATGATCTCGTCCAACTTAATTTGTCTGCCCTCTCCCTCTAGGACCTTGGGGTTAATTATTTCTTTGGTTATTCCCATTTTTTTCATCTTAACATTGAATTCCGTCTAGCAAATTATCCTTCCCTATTCCGCCATGTAACAACAAAACTCATTATCTTGTTCCTTCCCCATGTCATGAGTCTATGGTTAACATTTGTTGTCCAGAACAAGGGAAGCTTTGCAATTATTGACCTTTTGGATAGTCCTTTCAGCACTCACTGCCCTATCCTTACCCTTATTGATTGCGTAATTCCCAGTCCTGGATAACTCTCTCTTTCTACCTTTCCTGCTAGTCAGGTACTCGTCGCCTTCAGAATCCATGCCCTCCCCATTCTCAATGTAATCCTCCTCAGAGGATATAACAACGGTACTCTATTTTTTAGGGGTTGCCAATTCTTTTTTGACTTTAACTAGACTGAATTTTTTCTTCTTAGACATCGGCCCCTGGTTAAATCTTCTTTGTGTCATTTTCCTCACCCCTGGTTATTCCCATTTTTTTGGTCTTAACATTGAAGTCCCTCTAGCCAATTATCATACCTTGTTCCGCCATGCAATAGAAAAACTCATTAGCCTGGTCCTTCCCGATGTCACGAGTCTATGGTGAAGGGTTATTGTCTAGAACAGGGGAAGCTCTGTGATTATTTTCCTCTGAAATAGTCCTTTCAGCCCTCGCCGCCCTATCCTTACCCTTATTGATTAGGTAATTCCCAGTACTGGAGAACTTTCTCTTTCTACCTTTGCCACTAGTCAGGTACTTATCACCTTTGGAATCCATGCCCTTATTCTCATTCTAACCCTCCTTACAGGATATAACAGTGGTACTATATTTTTTGGGGTTGCCAATTCTTTTTTGACATTAACCAGACTGCCTTTTTTCTTCTTAAACATCGGCCCCTGGTTAATCTTCTTTGTGTGACAATGCACATTGTTAGGTGTGACTTGGTTAGAGGATTTATCACTAACAATTCTCCATTGATGAATCATTCACTATCGGGTCAACAAGAAAAAAATCAACATTAATTGAATGTCATAAGAAAAAAGTTCTTAAGTCCCACTCAGTTAAAACATTTATCTGTAACAATAGTTAAACTAATACATTCATGATTTGATTCCAATACAACTCTATTTGCATATTTTTAGATCTATGTGAAGTACAATAATACCTCTGATCAATATTCACTTATGCTCCTCTTATTCTTCATAGTTTGTTCTTCTCAATAAATGCTCTTTCTCTATCGCTTGGTGATGTCTGTGCAAAAATGCTTGGTTCAGTCTTCAGCCAGTTTGATCGATCATGAATGGAGTTAATCCCTTCATCAATATGCATGTGTGGACATCTTTTTCTGATAATGAATATCTTGTCTCTTATATAGACATAATAAATTGTTTAATCTCCATCCTTAGAATTTTTTGCTTAATCTCCATTGTTGATTTTGCCACTTCAACCTTCCTCAAAAGTTGTGTCAAAAATACATTTCAATCTCCTTCTTCCAATCATCTTGAATTTTCAAAGCTATTTGATAAACATAACAAACCTTATTAATTACCTTAAAATCATAAATAATATGCCAGGTCATCATTTAGCTGACCTTCAGTTTATATTAATTGGTCAACAATGTGATGCGTCGGTGATACCTAGCTCGGTTAACACTAAACTCGATATACACTGTGTTTTCTCAATGTCCACTATTCTAACTTTGTAATACAAAATTATTCAATTAATGAATGCATTAAATTTTTTTATTCTAGATCTTCACTCCATACTAGATGTTTGTAACCGCAATGATAATTAAAACAAGTCGAGTCCAATGACAATACATTAACTGATTAATATCTATCATCACATTAGTAACTCGGCTGATCATCAACTCAATGACTTCAAACATACAATCAGTTTTTGTTCATCAATCTCTCCCTTTGGAATTTATCTGGCAACACAATATGAAATATTCAATATTAAAATTCCATAGAATACCAAACTTTAGTTCTACAAGTATGCAAAATGATGTATCTCGGTAAGCTCTCCCTAGCTTGTACATATAATATGTTCAATCACTACACAATATTAAAACTCACCATGAATAATCTCTCTCTCTCTCTCTCTCTCTCTCTCTCTCTCTCTCTCTNACTCTCTCTCTCTCTCTCTCTCTCTCTCTCTCTCTCTCTCTCTCTCTCTCTCTCTCTCTCTCTCTCTCTCTCATTGTTGTTCTCTTCCATTATTTATCAAATCTTCTTTCTCCCTTAAATGGATAGATATATCAATTCTATCCATTTTTTTTTCTCCTTTTGTCCCTTGCAATGGATAGATATTTCATTGAATCTTCTCTCCCTTTGACAACAATGCCAAAAATAAAAAATATGTAGCTCTTCAAGATCCAAAAATATCTCTGTTTTTTGGTTCAGATTAGGTACCTTATAGCGTAGTGATATCCAATGTCAGTTTAGTTCTCAGTTTGCATCAACATGATTGATATTATGATAAAATGCAAGTTGATGCAACCTCCTAGCTAGCTTAGTGACTAATAGACAAGGGATTGACTATTTTTTTATTCCTCAAGTACTCAAATGTATCCTTTGGTAAGGGTTTAGTGAATATGTCAGCTAGTTGTTCTTTTGATTGTACATATTCTAGTGTCACTTGTTTTTCATGTACATGTTCCCTCAAAAAGTGATACTTTATGGATATATGCTTTATTTTTCCATGCATCATAGGGTTCTTATAAATGTTAATTGCACTAGTATTACCACAATAAATAATCACTGGGTCAGTGATCTCTTAATTCGTATTTATCAAAAGTTTTTTTATCCATGCAATGTTTGAACAATTTGTAGCAACAACAACATATTTTTCTTCTACAGTTGACTGAGATATGCATCCTTGCTTCTTACTAATCCAAATAACTAATCTTTCTCCCATAATGAATTCTTAACCAGGATTTATCTTTCTATCATCAAGGTTCTTGCAATCAACATCTATGTAAACTTTCAGTTTAAACTTGCCTTCTTTCTGGTAGCACAATCCATAATCTTCTGTGTTTTTCAAGTTTCTAAAAATTCTATTTACAACATTCATGTGATTCCTTAGGACTAGCTAAGAATCTCGCTACAATTTCAACTGTGTGTGCAATATCTAGTCCTTTGTGTACAACATACATCAATTTTCTAATCATGTATCTATACAATGTTAGATTTACCTCAGTTGTCTTATCTGCTTTTTCAATTTGCATCCTATGACCATAGGTGTACCGATTGGTTTTGAATCTTCCATTTGGAATGTCTTGAGTACTTCCTTGATGTACTTTGATTAAGTAATGTATATGCCTTTATGCTGTTATAAAATTTGCAAGCCAAGAAAAAATTTGATCTCTCCAAACATTGACATTTCAAATTCTTTTCTCATTTCATCAGTGAATGATTTGCATAAGTGATCATTTCCTCCAAATATAACATCATCAACAAAAATTTCAGCAATTAAAATATTATGATCTTTGGCTCCTTTCAAGTACAAGTTGATGTTATCACTTGTTCTAACAAATCCAATACTAATAACGTAAGAGTGTAGTCTTTCATACCTTGCTCTCGATTCTTGTTTCAGTCCATACAAAGCTTTGTGCAACTTACATACCATGTTTGTTTTATTAGGATCAAAAAAACCTTTAGTTTTTCCAATGTATACCTCTTCTTCAAATATCCAATTTAGAAATGCAGATATAACATCCGTATTTTATACTTTAAATCCTTTGTAAGCAACATATGCAAGCTATATTCTTACTCCTTTAAGTCTAGCAACGGGTACAAAAGTTTCTCCATAGTTAATACCTTCCTCTTGTGCATACCCTTTTCATACTACTCTTTCTTTATTTTTTGTAACATCTTCATTCTCATTGACTTTGTTTCTAAATATCCATTTGGTGCCAATTACATTCTTATCACTCGATCTCGGTACCAATGTCCATGTTCTTTTCTTCTATATCTGGGCAATTTATTCATTAATTTCCATAATAAATTCATCATTTGCAAATGCATCTCTAACACTTTTAGGTTCCTCACAAATAAAACATGTGTTATCATTCAAATTACTTCGTCTCATCATGTCAGCTCTCTTGTCTCTAATAATCTAATTTTGTGGATGTTGTCTTCATACATATTTTTCAAGTACAGTTTCAATTGTTTTTCATCATTGTGTTCTCCAGTTGGTGTATGATTAGGATCTCTATTTGAAACATCTTCCTGATTCTCATTTGGTGCATCCTGATGCTCAGTAACATTGATTTTTTGCTTGGTAATGTTAGGCAGTTTCTTAGGCAAAGTGTTAGGATCTTCAATGTAAACAAATATATTAAATTCTTCTAGTTGTCTTTTACTTTGAAGATCATTCTTCTCAGTAAATTCATCAACTCTTATGTTTTCACTTTCAATGATCTTGTAAGAAGACTTGTTCAAAAATTTATAAGCTTTTCTCTTAGTATAATATCCTATAAATATTCCTACATCACCCTTTGAATCAAATTTCCCATTTATATCATATTTTAGGATATAGCAATGACTTTCAAATATTCTAAAATAACTCACATTAGGTGTGTAAGCATACCATAATTCAGAAGGTGTCTTTTTTTAATCTTTCTTAAGTTGAACTCAGTTCAGTGTGTATACAACAGTTCTAATAGCTTCCCTGTAGTATACCAGTCTAACACTCTTATTAATAATCAACCTTCTAGAACAATCCACAATGGATCTATTTCTTCTTCTTTCGGGAACCCATTCTGTTGTGGTGTCCTTGGAGCAGAACTTGTCTCTTGATTTAATTCTCAATACAAAAGTTAGTGAAATCATAAAAAATAAATTCTCCTCCTTTTTCTGATCTTAAACATTTCAGCTCTTTACTACTTTCTTTTTCCACTTTATCTTTGTACCATTTGAACATCTTAAATTCTTGGCATTTTTCTTTTAAGAACATAAAAATTATCATTCTAGAAATGTCATAAATATATAAAATAAATTATCTATCACCATAATAACTTTGTGATCTCATAGGTCCACATAGGTCAGTATGAACCAGTTCCAAAAAAAACATTACATGAAATTTTTTTCTCCTAAAACTAGATTTTGACATTTTTTATATTTGACAATTTTTGCACATGACATGGTTAGGTTTATATATGCTCAATAAGCCTCTTACTTTCCTTTTATTATTGATCTTAACCACATATCTTCATTTATATCCATCAAACAAGAAGTTTCAACAGCGTCAATATAGAATAGATTACCTTTTGATTGGTCTCCAGTGTTGATCAACATTCTTGTTTCATCATAGATTTTATCTTTTCTGTTCTCAAATGCAACTTGATGACTTGTGTTATTTAATTGTGAAAAACTCAACATATTTTTCAACAATATAGTCCCTTTTCCTTTCACCGGAGAAGGTGTATAATTTCCCATTCTAGTAGATCCACCATTATAATGCTCAAGAAATTAAAAATTTTCCTTATTTTTAGTCATATGATGAGTACAGCCACTGTCAATGACCCAAATATCATTCTTTGTAACTTTATAAATAAGGGTTGTTTCAACATACCTTTCATCTTCTTCTGAATCTTCTTCCAAAGCTACAAACACTGTCTCAATATCTTCATCAGTATTGGTGTCAGTGTCTTTATCTTCATCTTCAAAAAGGTAACATGCCTTCTTTCCCTTTTCTTTGTAATCTCACTTACTCCTTCTATCATACTCTTAGTTTCTTCTATATTCTCAATCATCCTTTCTATCATCAGATCTTTCATTTTTTCTTTCATCATTTTTCATGTTAGGGCATCTTGCAGCAAGGTGTCCAATTTTTTAATAGTTAAAGCATACTAAAGGTAGTTTACCTTTATATATTCCTTTACCTTTATGCAATCTTCTAGCCATTAATGCTTTAAGTTCATAAAGTTCTCTCTCCTCACTATCACTATCACTATCATTTATTATCATATGTTTGTTACCATATTTACTAAATTTTAGAGATGACATAAATGCATATTCAACAGTAGGAACAACAATGTTGTCAAAATTGTTCACCTCAAATGAAAATATTCTACTAACTAGACTATCAATTGTAATATTATTTCAAGGTGTTTCTCTCAATTCATGTATTGAAGAGACTCTAATGGCATAAATAGGCAAAAAATTGCTAAGAATCTTAGTTACAATAGTGTATTCATCAATAACTCCACCTGCTCCATGAATAGCATTCACAACCTCCTTGAGTTGGTTACTGTAGTGTGATATGTTTTCTCCTTCTTTCATTCTCATGTCATCAAACTTTCCTCTAAGACTTTCAGCTTTATCTCTTTGCACAACTACACATCCTCTATGAACTAGTGTAAGTTGGTCTAACATTTTCTTGGGTTATGTACATGTCTTGAAATCCTCAAATTTAGCATCAGATAGTGAAGAAGAAATCTCTATCATCGTAGTATTATATTCATGTATTTCTCTTGGGTGATCAACAGTCAAAGGTCCAATAGGTAAGGTGAACTCAGTATCCAAGTATTGTGAATTATCCTTCTGAAAGAGTGCTGATCAAAGTTTCCCTTGCAACCATATTTCATGAAAATAACTTCTTTTGGTCTTCAGAAGCCTTTTCTAACTCATCCTCAGTCACTATATTTTCATTCTTCTTTGTGGTCATGCAATAATCAATTCCCAGACATACAAAATGTGTTCTCATCTGGTTCTTCCACTTATCAATGTTTTCATGATCAAACTTCAGACTGTCCTTCCTGTAGTAAGTCATCTTCAGGAACACCTCAAGTTGTTAAACTTTCTCTCTAAGGACTAGTAGCTCTGATACCAATTGTTAGGAATAATAGTACACAAGACAACTGAGACAGGGGGGGTGAATTAGTTTTAGTGTAGATTATTAAACTTTAAAATTTATATAAACCATATCAGCAAAATTAAATGATAACACAGTAAATGCCAACACCATAACATGATATTTTTTGTCGAGGAAACCATGTTAAAGGTAAAACCTCGGTGAAAATTAACACCCATAAATAATGTACTGAGAGTATAGTATCCATGTTAAAATATATTAGCCCTGTTAGGAGCTTGCTACAATATTATAGTACACAGCCCCTGTTAGGAGATAGACCCTATTAGGAGTCAAAGAAAATAGTAGGTTCACTGCTAAGGCACACTGCCCAAAGAAGGTTAAATTCACCCATAAGGATTTACAATCTAAATCAAGTGTATAAATAAAATACACAATCCAGTGAACTATCTGATAGCAACTATCTTTGCTTGGTCAATTCCAATGAAGTATAAGAATTATCAACTCTACTCTATATCCAGCAATCAACAAGCTTCATAGGTTCCACACATTTTTGTCCTTTATTATTTTCCACATTTTCTCCACAAGAAAAGATCATTCATATATACCCTCTTACAATAAGTCATTAGGTCGGCCAGTTAAGCTTTCCTAATACATAATTAACTAGGTCAGCCAATTAAGGCTTTCTATCATACAAATAATTATATAACCCCTTGCTAAGATACACACAGTACCTCTAACAAGTAAACATCAATTACAATCCATCACATATACTTCTAGATTTGCAATCCATGCTCATAATTAATTTCACCAGTAGAAAAAACAACAATAAAACTCAACCCATTACTCTAACATATGTCGGATGTCCACCAGTGAGCTTGCATCACATGAAATACCTTTTCCAGAAATATATACCAAAAACACAGAGACCTGCTATATCCAAAATCACAGTTATAGTCCAGAAAACTAGTCTTCACCAAATCAATTGTAACATCCACAATATGTAATATTAAGTAAAGCTACCTTACGAATATGGTTAGCACACACCCTTCTACTAAAATCTAACTTTGATCATTCTAAATCATGCGTATGGTGTCCATACACTTCTTCCACTCAAGTAGCCATTTTGTCTTCTCCATAGAAATATATGTTGACATCCGTGACAAAACATGAATATCAACAACATGATCAGTAATCAAAACTGATATCATCCAACATAAAGTATAAAAAATACTATGAATACAGAGTAGTATTAAAACAAATACTCATCTACCAAAAAGCTCATCTACTGAGTAGTATTAAAAAAAATACTATGATTATTGGTCAATGCAGATAAAGTAATGTGTAAAGAAAAATAACAATCCAACACATCAATACACATTAACACAAAAAAAAAAGTGGAAACCTTGCTAAGGGAAAAACCACCTGGGACCAGTAACCCAAACTAATTCACTCTTCTGAAGTGAGCTTGGTTAAGAGCCAACCCTATTAAAGGTGATAGTGCACATTGTTAGGTGTGACCTGGTTAGAGGATTTATCACTAACAGTTCTCCATTAACCAATCATTCACTATGGGGTCAACAAGAAAACAATCAACAGTCATTGAATGTCATGAGAAAAAGGTAGTTAAGTCCCACTTGGTTAAGACATTTATCTGTAATAATAGTTAAACTAACACATTAATGGTCTAATTCCAATACAACTCAATTTGCATATTTTGAGATCTGTGTGAAGCACAAAAATACCTCTGATCAATATTCACTTCAGCTCCTCTGATTCTTCATAGTTTGTTTTGCTCGGTAAATGCTCTTTCTCTATCACTTGGTGATGTCTGTGCAAAAATGGTCAGTTCAGTCTTCAGCCAGTTTGATCAGTCATGAATGAAGTTAATCCCTTCATCAATATGCATGTGTGCACATCTTTTTTTCATAATGAATATATTTTCTCTTATATAGACATCATAAATTATTTAATCTCCATTCTTAGATTTTTCCTCTTAATCTCCATTGTTCATTTTTCCGCTTCAACCCTCCTCAAAAGTTATGTCAAAAATATGTTTAAATCTCCTTCATCCAATCATCTTGAGTTTTAAAAGCTATTTGATTAACATAACACAACTTATCAATTACCTCAAAATCATAAATAATATGCCAGGTCATCATTTAGCCAACCTTCAGTTTAAATTAATCGATCAATACCATGATGCATCAATGATACCTAGCATGGTTAACACTAAACTCGATATACATTGTGTTTTCTCAGTGTCCACTATTCTGACTTTGTAATACAAAATTCTTCAGTTACTGACTGCATAAAATTTGTTTATTCTAGATGTTCAATCCATAATAGATGTTTGTAACCACAATGATAATCAAAACAAGTTTACTTCAATGACAATACATTAACTGATTAATGTCTACCATTACATTACTAACTTAGTTGATCATCAACTCAATAACCTCAAACATACAATCAGTTGTTGTTCATCAATCTCTCCCTTTTGATTTTATGGCAACACAATATGAAATATGCAATATGAAAATGCCATAGAATACCAAACTCCAATTCTACAACTATGCAAAATTATCTATCTTGGTAAGCTTTCCCTAGCTTTTACATATAATATGTTCAATCACTACACAACATTAAAACTCACCATGAAGACTCTCTCTCTCTCTCTCTCTCTCTCTCTCTCTCTCTCTCTCTCTGGATAGATATGTTATTGTTCTTCACTTCCATTATCTATATAATGTTCTCTCTCCCTTAAATGGATAGATATATCATTTCTATCCCTTTCTCTTTTCTCCTTTCATCCCTTGCAATGGATAGATATTTCATTGAATCTTCTCTCCCTTTGACAACAATGCCAAAAATATCTCTGGTTTTCAGTTCAGATTAGGCATCTTGTAGTGTACTGATATGTAATGTTGGTCTAGTTCTTAGTTTGCATCAACATGATTGGTATTATGATAAAATGCAAGTACTCAAATACGTCAAATGTATCCTTTGGTAAGGGTTTAGTGAATATGTCAGCTAGTTGTTCTTTTGATTGTACATATTCTAGTGTCACTTGTTTTTCATGTACTTGTTCCCTCAAGTAGTGATACTTTATAGATATATACTTTTTTTTTAATGAATCATAGGGTTCTTATAAATTTTAGTTGCACTAGTATAATCACAATAAATTATCATTGGGTCAGTGATCTCTTCATTCCTATATTTCAAAAGTTGTTTTATCCATGCAATGTTTGAACAGTTTGCAGCAACAACAACATATTTTGCTTCTGCAATTGACTGAGATATACATCCATGCTTCTTACTGATCCAAGTAACTAATCTTTCTCCCACAATGAATGCCTGACCAACAGTGCTCTTTCTATCATCAATGTTCCCCCAATCAACATTTGTGTAAACTTTTAGTTCAAACTTGCCTTCTTTCTTGTAGCACAATCCATAATCTTCTATTATTTCCAAGTATCTAAAAACTCTCTTTACAACAGTTATATGTGATTTCTTAGGATTATCTAAGAATCTTCCTACAATTCCAACTTTGTGTGCAATATCTGGTCTTGTGTGTACAACATACATCAATTTTCCAATCATATATTTGTACAATGTCTGATTTACCTCAGTTGTCTTATCTTCTTTTTTCAATTTGCATCATGTGACCATAGGTGTACCGATTGGTTTTAAATCTTCAATTCTGAATGTCTTTAGTACTTCCTTGATGTAATTTGATTAAGTAATGTATATGCCTTTATCCTATTATAAAATTTGTAAGCCAAGAAAAAATTTGATCTCTCCAAACATTGACGTTTCAAATTCATTTCTCATTTCATCAGCGAATGATTTGCATAAGTTATCATTTTGTCCAAATATAATATCATCAACAAAAATTTCAGCAATTAGAATTTTATTATCTTTGGCTCCTTTCAAGTACAAGTTGTTTTTGTTATGACTTGTTGTAACAAATCCAATACTAATAAGATAAGAGTGTAGTCTTTCATACCATGCTTTGGGTGCTTTTATTAGTCCATACAAAGCTTTGTGCAACTTACATACCATGTTTTTTTTATTAGGATCAACAAAAACTTCACTTTGTTCAATGTATACCTTTGCTTCCAGTATCCCATTCAGAAATGCAGATGTAAAATCCATATGATATACTTTAAATCCTTTGTAGGCAGCATAAGCAAGCAAAATTCTAACTCCTTCAAGTCTAGCAACGGGTACAAAATTTTCTCCATAGTTAATACCTTCTTCTTGTGCATACCCTTTGCATACTAGTCTTTCTTTATTTCATGTAACATCTCCATTCTCATTTACTTTGTTTCTGAATATCCATTTGGTTCCAATTACATTATTATCACTCGGTCTTGGTACCAGTGTCCATATTTTTTTCTTCTATATCTACTCAATTTATTCATTCATTTCCTTAATCTATTCATCATTTGCAAATGCATCTCTAACACTTCTATGTTCCAATTCACAAATTAAACATGTGTTATCATTTAACTTACTTCATGTCATCATGTCATCTCTGTTGTCTCCAATAATCTGATTTTGTGGATGTTGTCTTCTTAACTATTTTTCAAGTATAGTTTCAATTGTATATTCTTCATTGTGTTCTCTAGTTGGTGTATGATTATGATGTCTATTTTCAACATCTTCTTGATTCTCATTTGCTTCATCCTAATGCTCAGTAACATCGCTTTGTTCCTCGTTAATGTTAGGTAGTTTCTCAGGAAAAGTGTTAGGATCTTCAATGTAAACAAATCTGTTATATTAGATTCTGGTTTTGTTTTACTTTGAACATCATTCTTCTCAGTAAATTCATCAACTCTTATTTTTTCACTTTCAATGATCTTGCTAGAAGACTTGTTCAAACATTTATAAGATTTTCTCTTAGTAGAATATCCCAGAAATGTACCTTCATCACCCTTTGAATCAAATTTCCCATTTATGTCATATTTCAGGATATAGCATTGACTTCCAAATATTCTAAAATAACTCACATTAGGTGTGTAAGCATACCATAATTCAGAAGATGCCTTGTTTTAATATTTCTTCAATTGTACTCAGTTTAGTGCGTATACAGCAGTACTAATAGCTTCCCTCCAGTATACAATTCTAACAATCTTTTTAATAATCAACGTTCTAGAACAATCCACAATGGATCTATTTCTCCTTTCAGAAATCCCATTGTATTTTGGTGTCCTCAGTGCCAAAACTTGTCTCTTAATTCAATTTTCATTACAAAAGTTAGTGAAATCATCAAAAATAAATTCTCCTTTTTCTGATCTTAAACATTTCATCTCTTTACTACTTTCTTTTTCTAATTTATCTTTGTACCATTTGAACATCTTAAATTCTTGAGATTTTTCTTTTAAGAACATGAAAATTGTCATTATAGAATAATCATCAATAAATAAAATAAAGTATATATCACCATAATAACTCTAGATGAAATTGTTTTTCTCTTAAAACTAGATTTTGATATTTTTCTCATTTAACAATTTTTGCACATGACATGGTCAGGTTTAGATATGCTTTATAAGACTCTTACTTTCCTTTTCTTATCGATCTTAACCATGTTGTCAAAATTCACATGACATAGCCTTTAATGCCACACCCACATATCCATCAAACAAGAAGTTTCTATAGCGTCAAGATAGAATAGATTACATTTTGATTGGGCTCCAGTGTTGATCAACATTCATGTTTCATCATAGATTTTATCTATTCTATTCTCAAATGCAACTTGGTGACCTATGTTATTTAATTGTGAAACACTCAACAGATTATAAATAAGTCCTTTCAACCAATATGCATTCTCATATTTCATCATATTGTTCAACAATATAGTCCCTTTTCCTTTCACCCTTGAAGGTGAATAATTTCTAATTTGAATAGATCCACCATTATAATGCTCAAGAAATTCAAATTTTTCTTTATCTTTAGTCATATGACGAGTACAACCACTGTCAATGACTCAAATATCATAATTTCTAACTTTAGAAATAAGGGTTGTTTCAACATACCTTTTATCTTCTTCTAAATTTTCTTTCAAAGATACAAACACTGTCTCAATATCTTCATTAGTATCAGTGTCATTGTCTTTATCTTCATCTTCAACAAGTTAACATGCCTTCTTTCCTTTCTCTTTTTAATCTCACCTAATCCTTCTGTCATACTCTCAGTTTCTTCTATATTCTCGATCATCCTTTCTGTCATTAGATCTTTCATTGTTTCTTTCATCATTTTTCATGTTAGGGAATCTTGTGTACAGTTAAAGCATACTAAAGGTAGTTTACCTCTATATCTTCATTTACCTTTACGCAATCTTGTAGCCATTAATGCTTCAGGTTCATCAAGTTCTCTCTCCTCACTATCACTATCACTATCATTTCTTATCATATGTTTGTTACCAGATTTACTAAATTTTAGGGATGACATATAAATGCAGATTCAATAGTAGGAACAACACTATTGTCAAAATTGTTCACCTCAAATAAAATAAGTCTACCAACTAGACTATCATTTGTAATATTATTTCCAGATGTTTCTCTCATTTCATGTATTGTAGAGACTCTAATAGTATAAATAGGCAATAAATTGCTAAGAATCTTAGTTACAATAGTGTATTCATCAATAACTCCACCTGCTCCATGAATAGCATTCACAACCTCCTTGATTTGGTTACTGTATTGTGATATGTTTTCTCCTTCTTTCATTCTCATGTCATCAAACATTCCTCCGATACTTTCAGCTTTAGCTCTTTGCACAATTACACATCCTCCATGAACTAGTGTAAGTTGGTTTGACATTTTCTTTGTTGATGTACATGTCTTGACATCCTCAAATTTAGCATCAGATAGTGAAGAAGCAAGCTCTATCATCATAGTATTGTGTTCATGTCTTTCTCTCACCTGATCAACAGTCAAAGGTCCAATAGGTAAGGTGAACTCAATATCTCAGTATCCATGTTGAGAAGTTGTCCTTGTTCAGCTTAGGCACATCTTTCTTATACATCTTGTTATCTTTACCTTAATTCCTTTAAAAAATTCCTTCTAAGCACTGTATGCTCTAATACAAGTTATTAGATAACTGAGAGAGGGGTGAATCAGTTATTTCCAGTTATCCTACACTCCCAAATACTCCCAGATGTATATAACAATAATTTCAAACATATGAATTAATTCTGTGAAATTGAAATTGTGATCTCAAACTCATTTAATGAGTAGTAATAAAACAAATACTATGATTACCGATCAATGCAGATAAAGTAATGTATAATGCAAAATAACAATCGAACACATCCATACATATTAAAACTTATATTTTTAATGTGGAAACCCTATTGAGGATAAAACCACCTGGGACTAGTAACCCAAAATAATTCACTCTTCTAAAGTGAGCTTGGTTCAGAGCCAACCTTGTTAATTGTTATAATGCACGCGGTTAGGTGTGACCTGGTTAGAGGATTTATCACTGACAGTTCTCCCTTGACTAATCATTCACTATCGGGTCAACAAGCAAACAATCAACATTTATTGAATTTCATAAGAAAAATACTGTTAAGTCCCACTCAGTTAAGAGATTTATCTGTAACAATGGTTAAGATGATACAGTAATGATCTGATTCAAATACAACTCTATTTTCATATTTTTAGATCTATGCGAAGCACAATAATACCTCTGATTAATATCCACTTTATCTCCTTTGATTCTTCATACTTTGTTCTGCTCGGTAAATGCTCTTTCTCTGTCGCTCAGTGATGTCCATAGAAATACTCGGTTATGTCTTCAGCCAGTTTGATCAGTCATGCATGAAGTTAATCTCTTCATCAATATGCATGTGTGTGCATCTTTTGTTCATAATGAAACTATTGTATCTTATATAGACATCATAAAACATTTAATTTCCATCCTTATATTTTTCATCTTAATCTCCATTATTGATTTTTCTGCTTCAACGTTCCTTGACAGTTGTGTCAAAAATATGTTTGAATCTCCTTCGTCCAATCATCTTAAATTTTCACAGTTGTTTGATCAACATAACAAACCTTATCAATTACCTCATAACCATAAATAATATGCCAACTCGTCATTTAGTCAGCCTTCAATTTATTTACTCGGTTAATACTATGATGGGTCAGTGATACCTAGCTCAGTTAACACTATGCTCAGTATACACTATATTTTCTTAGTGTCCATTGTTCTGACTCAGTGTATACATAATTCTTTTATTATCGACCACATAAAATTTGTTTATTCTAGATCTTCAATCCATAAAAGATGTTAATAACCATGATGATAATAAAAAAAAGTTGACATTAATGAAAATACATTAACTGATTAATGTCTATCATCATATTAGTAACACGGTTGATCCTCAACTCAACGAATTCAAACATATAATCAATTGTATTTCATCATCTCCTTTTAAATATTCCTACTTAGGTCCCTCCTCTTCTTCTTCTCCCTTATCTCCTACATGGTCACCTTCCCTCCTATCAACACTACCTTTGAGACTATTGATCTCTTCCTTCAAACTCTTGACTATCTTTGTTAACTTTGCAATGGTTACCCTTGTGGGTATCCTAGTGTCTTCTCCTTCTGAATTATGTGTATACATGTTTGATTGATAATCCCCTATAATCTAAAATGGATTTGATACCACTTGATGTAGAGCCCCTGACTCATCAGATCTAAACTCCAATAACTTGGAAACTTCCCTTTTATGTTAGATACAACTACTCACATCAAGCCCATCTTTGGCTTTCTTTACTAATGACCCTTAGGGACTCCAGTCAAGGTTTCACACCCTTGTTTTCTTGCCAATTCTTACAAAACCTTTCCATTACCTCTATACTCCCTTTCTTCAAGTACTTACAAGGTTCTAAACCAGACTCAATGCAAGTTAAGGTTCTCTACTTAACACCAAGTGACCCTAGAGGGAAAATGTGTCAAAAGTATGACAAAGTGCTCAAATGGCTGAATTGGGTGAAACCACTTCATATACTATCATTTTAGACCATATGAAACATGAACCAATAGACCAATCCTAACTATCAAAGTGTGAGAGGGTACTTCCTTCCTTCGGGAGTCCTAGTCCTTATAGCCTTTTCCAGGAGGTTTTTTGACTAAAAATTCAAGAAACATCAAGGTATTATTGATGTTTCTATAGTTTTGGATACCCTTTATGGACAACATAAAATAAATATTAGAAAAAGACTATAGTATGAGATTTAGTGCCTTAACCCTCAGATTGTCCACCAGGCCTAATAGACCTAATTGGTTACATTTAAAAATGAAGTACTCTATTTATTCACTACAATATTCTCATAGTCATACATCTAGTTAGAATGGGTCTTAAAACTCCCAAATCCAATACCTTAGGTCTTGGTTCCACCCCAAAGTTATCCAGGCTCTCAATCTTCCAAACTTTTTGTAGGTAGCCACACAAAGATGTCTACCTTATTGTGCTCTAACCCACACCAAACACACTCCAATGTGAAAATATGCCAAATCATAAATTAAATATGCCAAGGCATTATCCTACCGATATTTATATTTTTTTTATTGTGGTAAGATGAGGAATTGGCATTTCTCTGTAAAACCCTAGGTTGGCTAGGGTTTTGGACCTCTACTGGAAGAAAATTAGTTATCTAGCTCCTCCAAACTACTTAGAAGCCCAAAATTTTTTCAAATGAAGGATAAATTGAACACCAAAATTTTTCAATTGGCCTCAAATCCTAATTCGTTCGTACCAGTCTGTACCATTGAAAATATTCACACAATTAATGGAAAAATTGTGTATATTATTGATTAAATGCCAAAATTACAACATCATACCTCTAACCCAACCAAATGGGGGTGAAAATAGGATTTTTCCAACATGCACAAATTTTTTTAAAAGGTTTTGACCATTGGGGGTTTAGTTACAAAAGTTTACAAAAATTTGCAAAGTTGACAACTTTTGCATGACAACATTTTGTGCAATTTTGCACTTTTTGCTCCTAATGAGAAATTTGACCACTCTCTTCACATTTGGGGTTCCACATGAACCAAACATAACAAAACATATGTAAATACTCTAAACATAGCCTAATTGATCTTCTAGGTGATCCTTTGACCAACTCTGACCAAGAGGTTGATAGAAACACCTACTTGACAAGGGGTCTTACAAGGTGGATCTTATTACAAGCTTTGAGTCTAATGGACTCTTATTTCTTCATCATGGTCCTAGGAGGGGTATAAATCCTAGAAATTGATAGATTACTTCCTTTTTTGTTAGGGTTCTCCTGCACCAATATGAGCTAGTAGAATCCTTACTCATTCTAATCTAGCAATAGGTGGAAAAGTTTCACCGTAGTCAAATCCTTCTTCTTGTGCATACCCCTTTGAAAAATAATATTTCTTTATTTTTTATTAGATTAGCATTCTCATTAATCTTATTTTGAAAAAACCACTTAGTACCGATTACATTCTTATCTTTTGGTCTCAGTAGAAAAGTCCATGTATTATTCTTTTGAATTTGATCTATATCTTCCTTCATCTCTTTCATCCAATCTTCACTTTCTAAAGCATGTTTTACTTTTCTTGGTTCAAGTTTAGATATTAAAAATGTGTTCTCTCTTACCTTGCTTATTGTTATAACTTAAGCAGTCTTATCTCCAATTATTTTTCTCGGTGAGTGGTGTCTCTCCACATACTTTTCCAACACAGGCTCAGTAGTTGTTCGTATCTCTTCATTTTCATCATTCAGTGGAAGCTCACTCTGCTCATTTTCTTCCTTGGTTTGTTCTTTTGCTAAGGTGTCAGGAATCTCAATTTTTAAATAGACAAATCTCTAATAATCCCCAAGTTCCTTCTTGCTATCTTCATCATTCTTCTCTGCAAATTCATCAATCCTCACATTTTCACTTTTTATAATTGTGTTAGTATTCATATTCAAACATTTGTAGGTTTTTCTCTTGGTAGAATATTCCAAAAATATTACTTCATCTCCTTTAGAGTCAAATCTACCATATCTTATATCTTTAACAATATAACACCTACTTACAAATACTTTGAAGTAACTTACATTTAGTTTTTGTCCATACCAGATCTCATAAGGTGTTTTATTAGTTCCCTTATTCATTTGTACTTTGTTAAGTGTATAAGAAACAATGCTTACTTCTCTCCAAAAGTTTTGAGAAATCTGATCCTCAACCATCAGTGTTCTCACACAATCCACAATGGATATGTTTCTCCTTTCATATATACCATTCTATTGTAGTGTTCTCGGTGCAGACATCTATCTCTTTATGTCATGTTCATTGTAGTAGAGTGTAAATTCATCAAATGTAAACTCTTCGCATATGTTAGATCTCAGACATTTCAGCTATCTCCCTATCTCTTTTTCAACTCTAGCCTTGTACCACTTAAACATTTGATATGCATCAGATTTTTCTTTTAAAAACATAACCGACAACATTATAGAATAATCATCAACAAACAATATGAAGCATCTATCTCCATAGTAGCTCTGTGTTCTCATGAGACCACATAGCTTGGTGTGTACCAATTCCAATACACATTTTTTAGTATAGTTTTTTCTAGTGTAAAGGTTTATTTAGTCATCTTACCTACTTGACATCCCTTACACATTACATTATTAGGTTTGTCTAGACTCGGTAGAATTCTTACTCTGTTCTTCTTACTCAATTTGATTAAGTTGTAAAAATTAACATGGCAAAGCCTTTTGTTCCATATCCATACATCTTCAATCTTAGCAAACAAAAAAATCTTTATGGATGTATCAAGGTATAATAAGTTACCTTTAGATTGACCTCTAGTAGCAATGAGGCTTCCCTTGTGATCAAATACTTTAACCTTCTTGTTTTGAAATTCCAGTCAGTGAACTGTATTATTTAATTGTGCCACACTCAAAAAATTTTACTTCACGCCTTCAACCCAATAAACATCATAACACTTAGTATTATTTAGCATAATTATAGAACCTTTTCCCTTCACAGGATATGGGGTATAATTTAAAAATCTAACATTACCACAATTATGCTCTTTAAAAGTAATAAACTTGCCAATATCATCAGTCATGTGGTATTAGCAACCATTTTCTATAATCCATGTATCATTTTTACTTGTGATATTGGGGATTTTTATTTAATGTACGTTTCTTCATCAGATTCATCTTTAATAACAACATAAACAACTTCATCATCATCATCATCATCATCATCATCATCATCATCATCATCATCATCATCATCATCATCTGTTAGAATACTTCAGGGATAACTGAGAGGGGGGAGGGGGGGGGAATTAGTT
>MU226283.1:1349683-1374977 GCA_018584345.1 Thuja plicata
TTTACACAACACATCAATTTGGTTACGGGGAAACCAAATGGTAAAAACCCCGGTGGGAATTAGTACCCACAAAGAACTATACTATTTATAGTGATCCCTATTAAAAGATCTTCCAACCCTGTTAGGATTTGTTCATTACAATGCAGTAGTATAGTGACCTGGTTAAGGGTTAGACCCTGTTAGGAGTCTTTTACAATAACCCTATTAGGGGTGGAGGACTCATTATCCAAGGACTCACTGTCCAAGTGGTGAAGGCTACAACCTTCTAGTTATTTGATACACACTGTATCAACAAGGTGAACTGATGTTTGTGACACTACTTGTCTGATTAGTTCCTTTTGTGTGTCGATGCTTTAACCTCTTATAAAGCACTACAAAAATCTTATCTGTATTCTGAAAGCTTCAACTTCAATATCTATATTATCAACATATGATAAATATACCTCTACTGCTTTAACACTCTGCTATGCTTTTCTTATCTCTGGCTTTCGCAACTCTTCTTATCACAAATTACCTTCTATAAGTACATACACCAAGTATGAGATCATGGGACCTGTAGGACAATTCTTCTTAACATCCTTGTTGGCTCTACTAAGCGCGCAAGCATAATTACAACCGCGCAAGTATAAATTGAACAGACACGTCGCTTCACTAAGTCAGCTTCACCAAATTAATCATAACTTTGCAATCTTCTTGAAATAAATTTGGCACCTTTAGATTAATATCAAAAAATCATAACTCATCATGAATATACACATGCATATCTTGAAGATAGGTGCAACTCAATAAACACATTACATACGTCAGCCTTAAATAGTTATTCCTCCAAAACTGTAACCGTCAATAACAGAATTACATATCTTTATTGAAACATCATATCTAGGTTTGTGTGTATGAACATAGCATAATAAACATTTCAACAAAATGTATCCATCCACGCAAGTCTTCATGTCATCATATGGATAATTACATACAGAAGTGTTGCTGTGTATTATATGTTGTCATCAATGACAAACATACAATCAATCAACTGTTCAGAATCAAATCTCCATCATCATCATCATCATCATCATCATCATCGTCATCATCATCATCATCATCATCATCATCATCATCAGATGAACCTCCTTCAGCAATGTAGCATGCTTTCTTTCCTTTGTTCTTAAAATCTCTAGATCTTCTAAATATTTTTTTAGTCTTGTTGTTGTCTCTATTATCTTCCTTATCATTATTGTTAGGACAATTAGAAGCTATGTGACCAATCTTGTTGCATGAAAAAAATTTCAAAGGTAGCCTACCTCTGTACTTTCCTTTACCTCTCAGTAGTCTCCTGGCCAATAATGCTTCAAATTCAGCTTCATTATTTTCATCTTCAACTTATAGATCTTCAAGTTCACTCTTATAGCTATGAAACCTTTCACTAGCACTACTTTCATACCCATCACTAGATCTAGAGTCTCTATACTTCCCAATAGTCAAAGATTATTTGAATGCAGATTCAATCTTAGAAGTAGCATGAAAACTATTGTGAAAATAATTCAGCTCAAAAATAGTTAGCTTACCAATTGTAGCATCCAAAGTAACAACCATTTGTGGAATGGATCTCAGCTCTTGAATAAAAGACAATCAGATGGCATAGATAGGTACCAGTGTTCTAACCATCTTCCTTGTAAAATATTTTTCATTATTGGTTCTACCAACACCTCTAATAGCAATAGATATCTCTTTTAGTATTGTGTGGTATGCAGTGATATTTGCTCCTTCTTTCATTGTCATAGATTCAAAATTTCCTCTTAAGTTTTCAGCCTTAGCTTTCTGAACATGTTGATCTCCACCAAAACCCAGTGTAATCCTATCTGACATCTACTTAGTAGTATCAAAACCTTCTAAATCATTGAACTCTAGGTCAGTGAGAGTAGAAGCTATCTCTATCATCACTTGCGTGTTTTCTTGTCTTTCTCTTATCTACTCAAGTGTCAGAGGACCAAATGGTGGATTTGAGTACTCATTGTCAAGATGATTTAGTACATAATATCCAATACTAGATATGTAAAGCCTCATTTTGTTCTTCCATGTAGAAAAGTAATTCTTATTCAACTTTGTTGCTTCCCTCTTATACATCTTTGGATCTTTAACTCAAGTAACTTGAAACTTATCTTCTCAGAGCACTAGCTCTGATACCAATTATTGTTTTATTCTACTAATGATGGTTTACAAAGAGAGGGGGTGAATCAGAAAATATTGAAACTTAATACTTTAAATCTAAACCTCTAATTCAGCTCGGTGATTCAAATAACAACAACTGAAACTTGTAAACACTTCATAAACTTGATAAAAGGAATATAACATAAGAAAAAGACATTCACAATTTTCAGAGATCACATGTAACATAGATTTAATGAGGAAAACCAATTTGGGAAAAACTACTATGGGAATGGTCACCCAAAAAAAGAAATACTCTTCTTTAGGATGCTCAGTTAAGAGTCAATCCGGTTAAAGATTGTAATGCATATTTGTTAGATGTGACCCTGTTAGGGGATTTAGCTTAGACCTATTAAGATCTTTACCCTTTTAGGAGTGGCCTAGTTAGAGGGCTTAAACATTAATACTAGAATGTTACCTTTCTCAATTATTTACAAAAGGATTTGTTAGGTCCACTCGGTTAAGAGATTTTCTATTACAATTATTAGTAAGAAATAGTGTACTTATTTGACGTATGATTCTACAATTATCCTTGGCTTGATTAGATACTTTTTTTCTCTCATAAACATACTTGAACCAACAACTCATCAGTCTCTCCTCTGGACTGGTTATCCAACTCTTTCACTACTCTTCTCGGTAGCTCTTTTCACTATTCACTTCACCAGCAACTTTATATTAACATATAGACTCATCAATATATAGGCATTTTTTCCCTCTTAATTCTATTAATTCAGTTTTCCTTCAATTTTTATTATCCATAAGATCATATCAAATGAGCTGATACAATTTATTTTCAACTCAGTTAGGTTATTAAGCTTTCCTCATAACTTGCACTTTTCTTGGAACTCACATCTTTCTTTTGTCGCTTCATCTACATCACTATTGTTGAACTTGACTATTTATGACCATAGATCTTGTAAAAAACTCTACATTTGTCCTTATAATCTTCTTGATCTCTGTACCTTCGCATAAAATTCATTCTACTCCTTCAATCCAATCTTTGTTCAAACTTTGTTCTATGCTCAATGACTTCAGTGAATATCTTCACTCAGTGTCTAAATTTGCTCAGTTACCAACCTTTCTCGGTAACCAAACTTTCTCATTTGTAACCTTCCCTTAGTGAGTGTCTTTGATTTTTTCAACCAACTAACACTTCACTACTCGGTAACTAGGTTGTTCCCTTTACTGACTTGACCTTTCTTCTTTACCGACTTAACAACATCAAATGTTAAGTAAAAACAATTATACCAATAGTTCCTCATCATTGTATAATATTTATTATCTACCCAATTAAGTTACTCTCCGATTAATATGGAAACTTAATATAAACTAGAAATGAATTTCTTGACATTAATGAGAAACTAACAACTGATTAACCATTCTACTTGCTTGTATTCTTCTAAACTCGGTCTTCATTACTATTACCATCAGTTGGTTAACATTTATTGCTCATTTTAGCGAGACTTTGAATGGTGCTAAGAGAAGGTATTTAGTGTATGATGATGAATTCTATGCTATAATATAATCTTTGATGAAATGGAGACATTATTTGTTACCAAGGGAGTTTTGTACTTATTACCCCACCAATTTTCACTGGCATTAAAGTGTAATTTTGTATATCTTTTTCCTAAGTAATGTCTTTTTCCAATTTGAACCTCCATTTTCAACCTCTAATTTGAACTAAGTCTCAGTTCAAAATTGTTTTTTTAGTTTCTTCTTGCACATATTATGCTACCACGGCTTCATTTTGGCTAAGTCATCCCATAGGCAGTCTCCTCCAATTTGAACTTGAACTTTGAACTTTAAAATTTCAAAGTTTAAGGTTCAAAGTAAATAAGTGCAAGCTGAAATCCACGTGTCTTAAATGATTAAAGAAGATGTCATGTTTTTCTGAGTTTTGAGTCTAGTCCATTTAATTTAATTTAAACTTTAACTTTGAACCTTCTTGCTTCAAAGTTAAAAGTTAAAAGTTTGATATTTGCATATAATGAAGTTGGAATTTTGGATGCTCAAATAAGGAAATAAGTGGAGTACGGATAAGGAATATTCTGGGAACTTGAAAATTTAAATTTAAATTTTATTTTGGAAAGATAATTATTAAACATTAAGCTTGAATGGTTTAAAATGACCATTAATTAATGACATGTTAGACTCAATGTCAATTCATCATTAATTTATGCGGGGATTGTGAATTTTTAAGCGTTTCAGAACTCTAGGGAAACCTTTTGTTGTCCATTAATAGAGGATGCATATCTCTTCATTCTTGCTAAGTTATTTCAATCGAGCAGAGTAGAAAACTGATGAAAATAATATTAGTGGTGCAACGGACTAGAAAGTTTGATGAATTCTAGTGAGTTTGTTAAAACTTTGACCCTGTTAGCTTAACAATTTGTTGAAGTGTAGTAAGTTGTAGTTCCTTGCTTAGATTCATTTATTTTATTGTTCTATAATTTTAATAATTAGTAACATAAAGTACAATATACCCTCCATACAAAAATTAGAGTGCTCCTCTAGTCTTATTATCTCAATCTAGAGATGGAAGATACAACTCTTTTACAAGTAACTATGGAAGAAATTCTAAAAACGTGCAGAAACCCTAAAGAAGGCTCAATTTTAAATATGGTGAACCACAAGGGATTGATAGAAGAAACAAATTTTCCCACTCTAGTTTCTTGTCTCGAGATTTTTCTAGAATGTATGAATCAGTACGACAAAGATGAAAGTTGCATCTATTTTGTTTCTTGGGAAGTATAGGTAAGAATAAATAGAGAAATGATAATGGCCACCATAGGAATTCCAGATAGGGAGCCCTAAGAAGTATGGATCGTAGGAACATCCTATTCATTTTCTCAAAAAAGAAGAGGGATTATAGAAGTGTAATTTCAATAAGTTGGCTTCTTAATACGAAAAGGGGTGGTTCTCGACTCCCCAATCCCCTCATCCATGAACATTTCATTCCAAATATTAGAGATTTGGTGATTTCGGTGAATAGGGTTAAAGAAAAACAACATACTTTTCATTGGGAAGATTGGATGTTTTTATACATTCACGTAGTGTCAAATGGACATAAATTTTAACCTAGGGTGACCATATTGGAGAAATATTACATGAAGGATTGGTGAATTTTGTCTAGATGAGAAAATTTTATATGTCTTCATTTATTTTCTATCTGTTAGTGAGTACCAAGAAATGAGCTGACTTACAACATGAACCTTTGGTTCCAAGAAATAAAATTTATGATTACTACCCTCTTCTGCAGTTACAAAAGTGTTTGCAGAATTTCAACAGAGTAAATGATGTGTTCTTGGCTTGCTTAGTATTTGAGCTACAAGGAAGATTGAACAAGATGCTATCTGAAGAAGGAGTTCAATTGAATAATAATTACGGTAGCTACTTTATACAATTCACTAGGTTCACATATATAAGGGTAGGATGATTTAAAGGAGAACCCTTTAAGTTGCCTAGGTATATGTTGGATAATCTAGTCCTTATGGAAATATGTAGAAAATTAACACTCACTGTTAAAAGATTAGAAGGAAAGAATATTTCAAAAGTAACCTTTCCTATGGAAATCAGACATTATTTCTACAAAACAAGTTCAAATGCATTGAATTTTGGCAATAGAGATTAAGAAGTTAAATTTCAAAACTTATGCCACTTGTCCAAAATTTAATAGTAAAAACTTTTCACAATCTTACCTAGGAATGAAAGAAGGTTTGACTCATATTTTCCAGCTAGAAGACTACTGACATGATTATGAAGATGAGTTTAAAGTACAAAGAAGACTATGGTCTTGTTTCATATTGAGACAAATTTTTAGTATGAGGCTTCACATGGATATCAAGGGTGTTGAGGAAAAATATGAAGAGGAAGTGTTAGATTCAGAATTTTTAGACAGAGTGCAAGAAAAACCTATACCTTAGATAGATTAGAGAAAGAAAGAGGAAGATAGTATATAGACTAGAAAATCCAATTGGATACACAGAATGGAGAGGTGGTTGTGAAAAAAAGGATTGGGAAAACTACAGATAAGTGAGGTTAAAGCTTGTGTAGACCCTCAAGGTTCCCTGCTTCCCTAGGATAAGAATATTTCTCCTAACATCCCTATTAATCTTGATCTTGGAAGTATAATTGATCCTAGAAAAATCCCACCAAAGAAGGTCAAATCAGAAGTCATAGTTTCCACCTTTGCAAGAACAACACGTTCAAGGAGAAAAATATTAAAGAGAGCCTCAATTATCAAGGAATTTGTGGACTTAGATTCAGTCGAAGAGGCCTTGGAAACTATGGAAGACCAAACACTTCATATTCTAGATACTGACAATGTCAAAATAAGAGGAGGAGAACCAAAAGATGTGCATGTTGTTGATGACACTTTGGCAATTAACTTAACCATACTACAAAATCCCCCAGCTAAGAATCCTTAAAGTACACCCAATTGGATCAAGTCTTGCATTAGAAGAAAGAGAAATGTAGTGCCCATATCACTACCAAATAGTGATATGGTAAGCAAGTGCCTAGAAAGGGAAGTGAGAGTCAAGAAACCTAAAAATAAAGCAATTGCTGATAAAGATACCAAAATAGGACAATGGTTTGCAGATATAGAAATTCCAACAAATAAAAATAGTTTTAATGAAGTGGCAGCTGGGGATTTCAAAATAGAAAGGCTAGATCTTGTGATCGATACTCAAGCTCTAGATGTCAAACATTTGGAGTCTTCAAAAAAGAAGATAATCAGAAGGAATTGGAAGGACAAGAAGGAAAAGAGAGATGAATTTATCTCTCACACAGATGAAAGAGTACATCAACTCCATCCACAATCCTGATCTCATGCCCACACTGCAACTTTCCCTGATATTTGATCCTAAATCACCCAATAGATAGCAAATCAAAGAGAAAATCCATGCAATAGATCAATTTTTGAGGCCTATGCTAGTTGGTTAGATTTAGTGGTCAATACAAGGACATAATACCCTGATTCTCTGAGCCAAACCTATGAAGAATGAACTTCTACAATAGGTATCCTAGACACAGAAGTAGCTAGATGGGACAAAGAGAAATCTAAGCGGACACTCATGATGGATCAAATAGAAGAAGTTAAGAAGTATGACTGTTAGTAATAACTAAGAGGGGGGGGGTGAATCATTGGCTTCAAAAACTTTTCTTTATTCTAACCACCAATCAAATAAACCTCAGATTATTATATCCCTTATAAGATGCATGCCATGAAATACTTTATAATAATTAACTATCTGTCGGTTTTCCTTTTCTGACCTTATTCTCCTTGATTACCGATACGCAGTAAAACTTATTTACTGACACTTAGTAAATATGAAGAGTATACCGATAAATCTAGAAATGCATATGTGAAATGTAAAAGAGTAAAGTAATAAACCATACACACATAACACAAGGATTTTAACGTGGAAACCCTATTAAGGGAAAAAACCACTGGGACCGGTACCCCAAATTTTCACTCTTCTGAAGTGAGCCCTGTTAGGATCCAACCCTATAAAAAGTTACAAACACACTGTTAGGTGTGACCTTGTTAGAGGATTTTTTACATAGAGGTTGTCACTTAGTATCAGGCAACTCATTTTGTTACCATTCTTGAATTAGCCTCCTTGTTAGACTCTCAATAGGCTTTAGGCAAATCTAGTGCTACTTTCATGAATCAACCTTTTGGCACTCCTTGCGATGTACCTCAATATATAGAAGACTGTTAAGTCCTCCTCTATTAAGAGACTTGATGCTTCAATGGTTAAATTGAATCACATTGACCTGTTTCTATTGCAACTTGAATTGTATATTTTCAGATCTATTTAAGTACATTACCTTTCTGATCAATGTATCAATTCAATTCTTTGTGCTTGACACTTTCTGCTCTATGATGCTGTGCTTCACTGTTTGTCAGTGTCTGCAGAATTATTTAGCTCCCCTTTAGCTTGATTGATTAGGACTCTATGAAGTTATCCTCCATCAGTTTCTCTTCAGCATCCTCTTTCTATTCACTCCCCCTCTAAGTGATTGATACAAAAATGAATTAAGCTTATGTCTTATATAGACATGATATTCACCATTTCTTGATTCTTGATTCTTTATTCTAGATTCTTGGCATGAAAAACAATCTAGCCATTCTGATTTAAAGCATAACTCTTGATTTATCTCATAGTTATCTTTATGCCAACTATACAAATCTTCTTTAAATAAATCCCTTAACTCTGGTTGAATAAAATAATGAAAACAACCAGTTAAGTCTATCTTTTAGCTTTTTCCAGCAAGATATTTTGTCATTTTTTGAACTCTCTGTTCTGTCGATCAACTCTACAGTTAGTCATCAGTGACAGCTTCTATTTCTATCAGTGTGACTCCATTCATCTTCAGGATCTCCGTCCATCGGGCATCATTGGATTTTACTCATCGGGCAACTCTGTTCTTAGCTTGTCGAGCATCCTATGATTTTGCTTCATCAGGAAATACTCTCTTCTTCTCATTGAGTATCACTATGAATTTTGTTCTTTGCGTTTACCGATGGTGTGCACTCCGTCAGTTTTATCTATCACTTTTTGAATACTTGGTATTTATGCATTGCTAAAAGCATAATCTTTGTTCCATTGATTCTCTGAATTCTTTGGCATTATATACATGACCGTATAGATGATATCAAGTTGACATCAATGACAGTACAAACCATTAACTCATTTAATGTCTTACATTATCTTCAACTTAACATTATCAAATATTTAATTAGTTATATGTCATCAATCTCTCCCTTTGGCATTGATGGAAACATACAATATTATCACACTATACTATTTGTAATACAATATGAAATACAATTATTGAGATTCATCAAACTACCAAATAGTTTGTTTTGATAACTTATAAAAATGTCTGACCGCCGGTAACCTCTGTGTTAGCTTAGATTTGATTCTTGCAGTTCTTTATGTTTTTCTTGTTCTTATGTGTTGCGTCCTTTCCTTGTTTCAATATCTCTCTTTTGAATGTTCTACGTCTTTGATGTCTCTGTCTCTTGTCAGCAACTCTCCCTTTGGATATAATCTCTCCCTGTTGGAGTAATCTAATAATGGATAATCTTTCTTCTTTTTCTGAATACTGTGATAATATGGATACTTTCTCTCCCTTTGACAATAATGCCAAACAAATATCTTACATATATCAGACATTAATGTCAAATAATCATTTTCTTCCATCCATAATATATTCCTTGAATTTCCCTTATCCATCAGCAATACAACAATATGCTCTAGTGCTTGGTTCGGATATATACCTTTCTTTTTATAGATGTAGCTGTAAAGATCATCCTTTTGCTTGCATCAACATGAATGATATTCTTATAATATATAGGCTGATGCAACCTTCAGTCTTTTACTGACTAGTAGACAACGGTTTGAACCCTAGTCTCTTTCTCAGGTACTCAAATATATCCTTGGGCAGTGGCTTGGTGAAGATATCAGCTAATTGTTTTTTTATTGCACATACTCAAGTATCACCTCTTTTTCTTGAACTTGCTCTCTTAAGTAATCATACTTAATGGCAATGTGTTTAGTCTTGCAATGCATGACTGGATTCTTGTAAATGTTTATTGCACTAGTGTTATCACAATAGATAATCATTGGTTCTGATATTTTCATATGCATACCTTCCAACAAATATTTGATCCATGCAATATTTGAGCAATTTGCAATAGCAGCAACATATTCTTCTTCTATAGTAGACTGTGAGATGCATCCCTGCTTCTTGCTAATCCATGTGACAAGTTTGTCACCCATAAAGAATGCTCCTCCAGTTGTTCTCTTTCAGTCATCAAGATTTCCAACCCAATCAGTGTCGGTAAACACTTTTAGTTCAAATTTGCCTTCTCTTTTATACCATAAGCCAAATTCCTCAGTATTCTTTAGATATCATAGGATTCTTTTTGCAGCAATCATATGTGATTCTCTGGGGTTAGCAAAAAATCTAGTAACAATTTCTACATCATGTGCAATATCTGGTCTAGTGTGTACAACATACATGAGTTTTCCACTCATTGATCTATACAAAGCCTAATTTACCTCTGTTATCTTGTCTTCCTTTGTTAACATACATCTAGTAGCCATCAGTGTTCCAACTGGTTTGGAATCTTCCATCTTGAATATTTTCAGGACCTCTTTGATGTATTTGGACTGACTAATGAAAATACCTTCACTCTGTTGAATGATCTGTAGACTAAGAAAGAACTTGATCTCTCCAAACATAGATATCTTGAATTCTTTTCTCATCTCATCATTTAATGATTTTCATAGCATATCATTTCCTCCAAATATGATGTCATCAACAAATATTTTAGCAATCAAAGTGTTAGCATCAATATCTTCTTTCAAATAAAGATTATTGTTTTCACTAGTCCTTATGAATCCAAATACTTATTAGATATGAATGAAGTCATTCATACCAGGCTCTAGGAGCTTGTTTGAATCCATACAAGGCTTTGTGAAGTCTACATACTAGGTTCCTCTTGTTTGGATCTACAAACCCTTCTGGTTGCTCAATGTATACCTCTTCTTCAAATATACCATTTAGGAATGCTGACTTGACATCCATTTGATATACTTTGAATCCTTTGAATGCATCATAAGAAAGTAGTATTCTTACTCCTAGCCTAGCAATGGGTGCAAAGGTCTCTCCATAGTCTACACCGTCCTCTTGTGCATACCCTTTGCATACTAGTCTTGCTTTGTTCCTTGTGACTTCTCCATTCTCGTTCAGCTTATTCCTGAATATCCATTTTGTACCGATGACATTCTTGTCATCTGGTCTTGGCACAAGTGACCTTTTTTTTTTCTTCTCAATCTCCTCAATCTCATCATTCATAGCACTTATCCATTCTTCATTATCTAGTGCAGCATTGACAGATTTTGGCTCCAACTCACAAATTAAACAATTTGAGTTTAAAGACTTACTTCTTGTTCTTGTACTAGCTTTCTTATCTCCTATGATCTGGATCTCTAGATGGTTCCTTCTTACGTATCTTTCAATTATAGGTATAGTTCTTTGTCTATCAGCTTGATCATTATCCTGATCTTTATTTTGTTCTTCATTACCTTACATATTATCTTGATTATTATCCTGACCGTCGGTTGAAACATTCCGTTGTTCTGCGATTAAGCACTGTTACTCGAATAGAGTGTTGGGTTCTTCACAATATACAAACTTGTTGTAGTCCTCTGGCTCTTTTGTGCTTTCCAGCTCATTTTTTTTGCAAACTCATCAATCTTTACATTTGGACTTTCAACTATTTTGTTAGAGGCCTTGATAAGACATTTAAAAGGTTTTCTTTTGGTAGAATACCGAAGAAAAATAATTTCATCACTTTTGGCATCAAGCTTTCCATTTCTATCATCCTTTAAGACATAACATTGACTACCAAAGATCTTGAAGTAACTTACACTGGGTGTTTTACCATACCATAGCTCTTAAGGTGTCTTCTTTGTGTCCTTCTTCAATTGTACTCTGTTAAGTGTATAGAGAGCAGTGCTGACAGCTTCTCTCCAGAAGATTTGGGTGATGCCTTTCTCTATCATCAGTGTTCTAGCATAATCAACTATCGATCTGTTCCTTCTCTCAACAATCCCATTTTGCTATGATGTTCTTGGTGCAGAAACCTGTCTTTTTATAGCATGCTCATTACAGAAATTAGTGAATTCATCTGATATAAATTCTCCTCCTCTATCTGATCTCAAACATTTCAAATCCTTGCCACTTTCTTTTTCTACCATAGCCTTATACCACTTAAACATCTTAAATGCTTCAGATTTATCTTTTAGAAACATAAGTGTCATTATTCTAGAGTAATCATCAACAAAGAGAATAAAATATCTATCTCCATAATAGCTCTTTGTCCTCATAGGTCCACATAAATCAGTATGGACTAATTCTAGAATATCATCAGATGTACAGGTTTTACTTTTAAAACTAGACTTTGTCATTTTACCTTTTTGACAATTTTTGCACATGATGTTGTCTGACTTTGTCATTGTTGGTAAGCCTCTTACATTTCTTCTTTTGCTTATTTTTATCATGTTGTCAAAATTCACATGACACAATCTTTTGTTCCACAATCATATGTCTTCGTTTCTAGTCATTAAGAAAGTGGTGTCAATATCATTCAGATAGAATAAGTTACTTTTAGTCTCTTCACCAGTACCAATCAGTTTTCCTGATTCATTGAATATCTTTTCCTTCTTGTTCTCAAATGCTACTCTGTGACTTGAATTATTCAGCTGAGAAACACTCAATAGATTATAATTCAATCCTTTTACCCAATAAGCATTTTCACATTTAATCAGGTTATTCAACATTATAGTTCCTTTACCTTCAACCGGACAAGGTGTATCATTACCCATTCTTACTGTACCACCATTATAATACTCAAAAGTATTAAAATTTTCTTGGTCACCAGTCATGTGGTGAATGTAGCGGCTATCTATACTCCAGATGTCATTCTTTCTAACCTTAGATATGAGTATAGTTTCTACATACCTTTCATCTTCATCTGAATAAACTTTCACAGCTACAAGTACCATCTCAATGTCTTCATCAGGTTCGGTGTTAGTATATTCATCTTTGCAAGCAGCTTGGTAGCTATCCCTCTTGCCTTTATCCTTTTAGTCTTGGGTATCTCTTCTTTCTGATTGTCGGTAACTTTTGTAATCCTTGTTATCACCTCTGTCAAATTTATTCTCAAAAGATCTATCATTACCTTTGTCATCTTTTCTTCTGTTAGGACATCTTGCAGCAAAGTGTCCAATATCTCTATAATTAAAGCATACAAGTGGTAACTTGCCTTTGTATTTACCTTTTCCTCTTTGCATTCTCCTTTCCATGAGTGCTTCTATTTTATCTAGATCTTATTCCTCGCTTTCACTTTCACTATCTCTTCTAGATGTGTGTCTTTGACTTGATTTGCTTATTCTCATAGAAGACTTAAATGCAGACTCTAAGTTTGGTAAGACACAATTATCAAAGTTTCATCTCAAATGAAATCAGTCTACCAATTAAACTATCAAGAGTAACTATGTTGTTTGCTACTACTCTCATTTCTTGAATAGAAAAAACTCTAATAGCATATACAGGCAGTAAGGTTCTTAAGATTTTACTTACCACTGTCTCCTCTTCAAGTGTACCTCCAACACCTTGTATAGCATTGACTAGTTTTTTTATTCTTGTGCTATAGTGTGTGATGTTTTCTCCCTCTTTCATTCTGAGATCGTCAAATTTTCCTCTAAGGCTTTCTGCCTTGGCTCTCAGAACATTTGTATCACCTCCATGTACAAGATTCAATTTGTCCCACATTTTCTTTTTAGTTTTGCAATCCTTGACATCTTCAAATTCAGCATCGAAGAGTGAGGAATAAAGCTCTATAACCATGAAGTTATGCTCATTCTTCTCTCTCAATTGATCTACTATCAAAGCTCCTATAGGAAACACATATTCAGTATCTAAGTATTGAGTAGCATCATTACCAATACCTGATAAGTGGAGTCTTATCCTTCTCTACCATGAAGCAAAGTTGTCTTTGTTCAACTTGGGGACATCTCATCTGTTCATCTTGTGATCTTGACTTAGGTCTTGAAACCTTCCTTCTAAGCACACAGGCTCTGATACCAATTGTTAGTAATAAATGAGAGGTGGGGTGAATTAGTGGCTTCAAAAAAAATTCTTTATTCTATCCACCAATCAAATAAATCTTAGATTATTATGTCCCTTACAAGATGCATGCCATGAAATGATTTATAATAATTAAGTATCTGTCATTTTTCCTTTTCTGACCTTATTCTCCTTGATTATCGATAAGAAGTAAAACTTATTTACCGATACTCAGTAAATATGTAAAGTATACCGATAAATCCAAAAATGCATATGTGAAATGTAAAATAGTAAAGTAATAAACCATACACACATAACACAAGGATTTTAACATGGAAACCTTGTTAAGGAAAAAACCACTGGGACCGGTACCCCAAATTTTCACTCTTCTGAAGTGAGCCCTGTTAGGAGCCAACCCTTTTAAAGGTTACAAACACACTTTTAGGTGTGGCCTTTTTAGAGGATTTTATACATAGAAGTTGTCACTTAGTATCGGGCAACTCAGTTTGTTACCATTCTTGAATTAGCCTCCTTGTTAGACTGTCAATAGGCTTTAGGAAAATCTAGTGCTACTTTCATGAATCAACCTTTTGGCACTCCTTGGGATGTACCTCAATATATAGAAGATTGTTAAGTCCTGCTCTGTTAAGAGACTTGATGCTTCAATGGTTAAAATGAAACACAATGACCTATTTCTAATGCAACATGAATTGCAAATTTTCAGATCTATTTAGGTACATTACCTTTCTGATCAATGTATCAATTCAATTCTTTGTGCTCCACACTTTCTACTTTGTGATGTTGTGTGTCATTGTTCATCGGTGTCTGCAGAATTCTTTAGCTCTCCTTTAGCTTGATTGATCAGGACTGTATGAAGTTATCCTTCATTAGTTTCTCTTTAGCATCCTCTTTATATTCACTCCCCCTCTACGTGATTGATATGGAAATGAATTAATCTTGTCTCTTATATAGACATGATATTCACCATTTCTTGATTCTTGATTCTTGATTCTTGGCATGAAAAACAATCTAGCCAATCTGATTTAAAGCATAACTCCTAATTTATCTCATAGTTATCTTTATGCCAACTGTACAAATATTCTTTAAATCAATCACTTAACTCTGGTCGAATAAAACAATGAAAAAAACTAGTTAAGTCTATCTTTTAGCTTTTGCCAACTAGATATTTTGTCATTTTCTGAACTCTATGTTTTGTTGGTCAACTCTACAGTTAGTCGTTGGTGACAACTACCAAGTCTGTTAGTGTGACTCCAGTTAGCTTCGAGATCTTCGTCTGTTGGGCATCATTATATTTTACTCATCAGGTAACTCTGTTCTCAACTCGTTAGGCATCCTGTGATTTTTCTTCATCGAGCAATACTATCTTCTGCTCATCGGGTATCACTGTGGCTTTGGTTCTTTGCCTTAACTGATGGTGTGCACTCCGTCAGTGTTATCTGTCACTTAGTGAATACTTTACTTTTATGCATTGCTGAAAGCATAATCTTTGTTCCATTGATTCTCTGAATTCTTTGACATTATATACATGACCGTACAGATGATATCAAGTTGACATCAATGACAATACAAACCATTAACTGATTTAATGTCTTGCATTATCTTCAACTTAACATTATGAAACATTGAATCAGTTATATGTCATCAATGACAGTGAAATTTCTAACTGAAAGGGCTATTCCAAAGTTTCCTGATGAAATTTTTTTTCACAAGAGCATTTAGAATAGAGAAACTATATCATAAAGAAATGGATACAAGACTCTACAAAGCTCTATAAAGAGCTCATTGCTCTAGTCAGTTTGTTGAGCAATGATATCAGATATATTAAGGTTTGATTGTTCAAGGAAGATGGGAGAACATTGTAGAAGCCAAAAGAAATGAGGAAATCCTTCATATAAACAATTTAGGCAATAAGAAAACCAAATCGGTGACAGTAGAAGAATTATCTCATGTGGCTAAAATAGAGTCTATGCTGATTATTTTCCTCGATCATCTATAGATGCATAAAGATAAAGTTTCACCGGTACAAAGGGAGAATAAGATTTGGAAACAAAGGAATACAATTGAAGGGGGAACCCTTGTCCAACAGTGTTGCTAGTTTGCTTCTTCAGTACAATCACCGATTTGGGATACATGTTAGAGGGGCATTATGGTGGTAGATCAGAGTTCCCAATCACTAGCTGGTGGTTAAATTATCAACTGAGCACTTGGAATGGAAACAACAATAGGGAAAGCCTTCATCAAATGTGACCCCACCACAACCTTGAACGTGGTCCAAGATGTTAGCTTTAGATTAACCATTTGCGGTTATTTATTTTTATTCACTTTAATTGTTGATGATGAACCCACAAGTTTTACATTTTACTCCTTCATGGAGTTATTTAAAAAATAAATAAATTGAATCTTATTTATGGTTATGCCTGCAGGGCTATATATGTGGCTTATTATAACTCAGTAAGGGTCAGCCAAATTTTGGTAGATTGGTAGTTATTAGTAAGTTTTACTTTTCGAAAGAAACACTTAACATATTCCTTTGGATGTGAAAACATTAATCTCATGGTTAAATGAAGAATGATTACAACTCTAAATGTGTTCATTTTGAGTATATGATTGCTTCTTATGTTCATTTTCATTTGTTATGGTAATGATTCTTTGCTTTGTTTTAAAATCAAAAATGTAGTTAAGTGGAAAATCTACTTAGATTATCATTTTGGAAGAATCTAAATAATTCTATTGGCTTGATCAATTAATTATATATAGAATGTACATTTATGTATGACTTCTTTTCATATTTATGGAATGAATTCTTATGCCTTCTGATAATTTCTGGTTAAAACTATTATCAGTAGTTATATTGTCAAGAATTTAATGTGCTGAATTAAAAAATTATTACAGAGGGATTTGTACTTTTATGCAGAGGGAAAAGCATTGTGGTTTTCCCAAGTGTTTATTATCAGATTGATTCCGTAATAGAAGGGTTACATAGAGTCAAATTAATTTAAAGACCTTATTAAATTTGAAAGGGAATTTTTTCTTAACTAACAAATTTTTGGAGAATCTACTAGGGAATATAGACAAATCCTATTGATAGGAAATAAATCAATGCCTATTCATGGGGAAAAATGGTCTTACCTCATGAAAATTTCTTCCTTATATTGCAACAAAATTTACGCTTTTAATAATCTGAAGAAGATATCATTAGTGATTTGAATATAGTTGATTGGAATTTGAGAAGGAACCCTGAGAATTAGAGAAGAGCCAGTCTTTTTGTTGAGAGAGAGGAAGACATTGCTGGAACTTTTTAGGTTCTTGATTGAAAGACAAAGAAGAAGGGAAGCTCATAATTGGGCTCATAATCTACACCCAAACCCTCCTCATCCTCCCACAAATCAAGAACAACCAAACAATTGATCCTATTCCATTCTTTATCTTAGTTAGTTTGGAGTTCTAAAGATATACTAGATCACAAAGGAAAGAAGGAGAGAGTGATTATGTCTTTGAACTATTGTATAATTTGAACCCTACATCGGACCTGACTGCCAAAAAAAAGGGTTGAACACCTTCACCACAAAGAACCCCTGTATCACCGATTTGTCAAGCTCTCATCCTTTATAGAACTATAATTCTAATTGTGATTAATTTAACCCCATTAAAGAGAACTATGGCACAACCTTGGCGTAATGTCATGGGTCCACTAGACCTAGGAGCACAACTTAATGATTTCCCAAAGAGAGAAAAGGAAGTATTACCCAAGTTTAATGGTGACGGGAGTAAGTCTACCGATAAACAATTGAACACATTTGATGTAGCTTGTGGCATCTTAGTGGTCCAACATCAGGATGTGGCGGTTAGGTTGTTTTATTAGAATTTAACTAATGTAGTTACAGAATGGTTCTATCACTTACCAAATGGTTTGATAACAAACTGGAATGATCTAGAAAATGATATTTGAGGCATGTTTTACAAAAACCAAAGATGAACATTATCTTTTAGCCTAACTCACTCAGCTAAAAAAAGAAGTGGATGATCCCATGAGGGAGTTTTTCATTAAGTATGAAAGAATTATTAACAAAATACCTACTGTCAAGAACCCTACTAAAGAAAATTTACAATGTGTTTTTGTAAATGTTATGCTGCCAGATATAGGTTCTCACATTAGGAGGTAGAGGGAATTAGATCTTGCAGCCACAAAGACCTTATCTGTAGAGTTGGAAGATGACTTAATTACTGTAGGAAAATGGAAAAAAAGAGGTTAAAATTTATAATTCACAAACATCTACTTCCTCTAATCCAATTTTTCAGAGGCTTGTGAATGACATGATTTGTTTATAAAAAAATACCCAAGGAAAATTATCCATACCAAAATATCCCAAGGAAGTTTACAAATAAGGACACTGAAACCTTTGGAAAGCAGTTAGCATTACCTACTTCCCAGCAAAGGTTGGCAATAGAAGGACCTTCTAGCAATCGAACCAACATGTGTATTTTTCACTTGACGGATGACAATGATGGAACCTCCTAGCCAAAATTGGTACGTTGCCTCCAATTCAAAAAGAAGGAAACTAGAAGAAATCCATGTATAAGAAGTCAATTAAAGGTCTAAATGTGAGAAACTGATGGATTTGAAGCCTTCTCAATAGAATTGTAAATAAGTTACCTATTGACCTATATAACAATATTAATGTGAGATGGAAATATGAAATGAATGCTAAAAATAAGATGAGGGAGAGATATCTAGTACTAACTGTACCAGGATTGTCTATAGCTAAAATTGATGAAACAGTGAAGAAGTACTCTAAATGATTCCTTGTAAGAGGAAGAACTTTAAAGATTATGATAGGAGACTTGGAGACAATCCAAAAAGAAATTGATGACAAATGGAGATAAATTTTTTAAATCAAGGTAACCGATTCAAAATGAGAGAAAATAAATGATGATATTTTTAAAGAAGATCAAAGAAGGATTTATCCTATTGCTCTGACACTTGAGCATGATGAGATCATTATTGAAGAAATCACTGACAAAGATCCAAAAAAATATATATCACAAGATGAAGATGTCATGGCCACCAAAGAAAAGGAAACAAAGTCTATGGACATAAATGATAATGCCACAACAACCGTGATGAAACAAGTTTAAGAAAAAGAATATGATTATCCAAACAGTTAGGAAGGTATGTCTAAAGTTTCTATGGATATAAAGGAGAAGGCCACCGAACAACAAAAGGAGATTGAACAAGTCACAACCAAGGAGCCAAAAGAAGATGAGACCACCACAATATAGAATATTGAGTTAGTTTCGCTCTACTAAGATTGCAGGACAACAACAAGAACAAGAAAAGGAGAATCCCTAAGAGTTAGAAAAAAAGAAATCAAAAGAGAAACAACAAAATAAGGAAGAGGAGAAACTAGAAGAGAAACAAAAAGAGAAGAAAGAAGAGAAAATATAGGATAAGAAAGAAAATATGAAAGAAGACAAGAAAGAAGAAAATAAGGAAGAAGGTATTTCTATCAAAGCTACATCTAATGCACTGAAGGCATCATGGTCCCCAAAATTTTGTACTAGTAAGAGTATTCTTGTTAAAAAGAAGAAATCAAAGAAGAGAAAGGAAGTTGACCTGAGTCAACTGATTATAGTACATAATTTAGATGTCACTACATGTAAACAAAAAGAAATATCTGAATATGCAGATTTACTGATGCAGAAAGTAGCACAAGACAAATTATTGTAAAAGAAATGAAAGACCACTTTACTAGAGAGCGTTAACGATGTATTACAAGTGATTGTCCCTAAAGCTGATATAAATGAAGAGGGAATTATACTTAGTGAATTGGAAGAGCTAGTGAAACAAATAAAAGATTGAAGAAAAGACACAACCGAGTATATGATGAAGATTCATGAGAAGAATTTGGGACACCAAATCATTGAACATATTCTGAAGAATGTTGCATTGGATAAGGTATCACTTTATGAACTATCCATAGAATTTTAGAAAATATTAAATGATATTCTTTCATTATTTCAAATATTTTCTTCAATTTAAAAATTTACTAAGGAAGTCAGAAAGAAAGATGAGTCTTTAAAGAAGGAGTTATCTGAGTAGCTAAAGAATGTAACAATCCATCGTGGATCACTATAAATATATTAACCAAGGCTGAATCATTTGGCAGGAATGATACATGAACTTATAAGAGAAGAGAACAAGATAAGGATGGAACTCCTTGAGCTCCAAGCTATTTTAATTCCCCATATTGAATCAATGCAAAACAAATTACAGAATGCAAAATATTTGGTCAATATTGTAAAGGTTAGTTCCCTGGAAAAAATTATTGGATTGGAAGTTCATATTGGTGCACAAATTATTGTGTTACAAGATTTAAATGAAATATGGGATACATTCCTAGAAGATTCCCAAAAGAGGTATAAACATTTCTTTATAGGATATATCCAGTAGAGCCAAGTAAGTAATTTTTTTTTGGCATATTTGTCAAAAGAGGGGGATATATATGTAAAATAGGAGATATCTATGTATATGTATATAGGAGATATATTATATAGGAATTATTATCAAAGGGGGAGTTATAAAAATTTTTGATGACTTTGAGTTTTGGTCAAAGATTCCAAACTAATGCAAAAGGGGGAGATTGACACTACTAAGAGTTGTTTTGTTGTCTTTAGTTTTTTCAAAGTCATATTGATCATAGGAATCAGTTGGTGAAAGGAAAAGGAGTTGATTAAGTTAGTCGGTAAAGAGAAAAGAGACAATTGGTAAAGAAAAGTAAGTTAAGCACCAAGCAGAGACAAGAACCACCCACTAATAGTTATTGAGAAAGTCAGCTACCAAGAAAGTCAGTTACCAAGCAAGTCAGTTACCGATAAATTTAGTTATCAAGCAAGTTAGTTACCAAGAAGAGATAGTTACGGAGACAAGAGCACTATGTCACCAAGAAAGATCAAATAATGTTTTTGATTGCTGGTAAAAGTAGGTTTTATGGGGACCCGAAACCCCTTACAACCATTAAAAAAAATAGACAACATAAAAAGGACTAAAAAAAGACAGGACTAAGACCTAGCCCACAACAACTAGAACCAAACAAAAAACTAAAGAAAAAATCCAAAAACCAGCTAAGCCCTCCAACAACCAAAAGACAAAATACGAAGCAACAAAAATACAGGGGAACTGCAAGAACTAGGCAATCTCCAAGAGAGTGCCTTCTAGTTCCTTCTTAGCTTCAGAGAACTTCTTGATGGCAGCGTTGAAATCTAAAATCTCTGAAATCCTTCCTTAGATTTTCTTGTTCTTGGCCAAATGCATGCACTTTCCCAGACCTGCATCTTCCATGTCATCTTTTTCATCATCAATATTCACATTTGGGGATCCAGAATCCAAATCTGATTTAATGGGATTAAAACACTCCATAGTGGAACCCATGAATATATTTTTATCCTTCATGTGTTTCTTCAAAGTGTTCTCCATAATGTCAAATCTTTCATGCAGAGTCTTCAAAATTTTTCCATCCTCCTTGTTCTGTTTACCATCAAACACTGCTGACCCAGAATTTTCATTACCTTGGATAAGATCAACATGAGAAGATAGAGCTCTAAAGCTGAGATGGAGGCTTTTGATTTCCTTAAATACCCATTTCATCAGACAAAATGTGTACATTGATATTTCCTTCGTAGTTTGAAGAACTCCAAATGGAGGCTCAATTTTGTCGTCCATGTCATCTTGAAGGAGTTGGACATTCCGCTCCTGCATATCCACCAATCTAGAGAAAGGGATGTTCCTTGAAGTAACAAGGATATTTCCCTTCTCAGTAGTGTCATGACCTAGGGTTTCCTCCTCTTTCCTCTCCTAGTGCGCTTCCATAACCACCTCAAGCTTTGGAGAGATGGGTATATCATTCTCTTTAGAACTCGCATAATTGACAAAAATAGTAACTTTTTGGCCACCCACTTCCTCCTCGGTGACCTCAGGGTCTTTACCTTTCTCCTTACACTAGTAGATTTGAGACCTTTTTTCAATGGCTATGCATCACAATTACGACACTATGCCATTGTGAAAGTGAGAGAACCTGGTGTTGTAGTTTTGGTATCGAAAACACCAATGGTAGCTATGTTTGTCATTATTGTGATGGTCATGACCATCACAATATGCACCAGATATGAGGGTTAGTATGATTTCATTACACATTATGAATATCATTATTATGACAGAGATGTTGTACATGTGAAGGCCACCTGTCAGACTATTTTGACATCTGGACGTCACGTGTAGTGTTCTAGCATCGATCGTCCACTTAATACCATTGCAATTGTGTGGTATGTTATGTTTTAAAAATAAATATTTGTTGTGTGCATGGAGTGGGACCTTAAAATATTGAGCTTCTCTTTTTTTTTAAGAATAGTTTAACATTCTCTACTTAATAGGGCCAACCACTTGAAGGTGGAAGCTCATCTGGCACCTCCTAGGAGTCTCTTATGATCCTTTATGAAACTTTAAGATCTCTAAGATGTAATCTTATGGATCATAAAGGGTCATAAAGGGTCATAAGGGATCCTGGGACACAACAACTGAGAAACATAAATGTAGGCATCATGGTCACAATTATTTGGAGACACAACATAATTGAGTGGTATACCTAGATGATGCAACACAACCACTACTCCTCTAGTTCTAAGTTGGCACTTCAGGATCCAATAACTATGGATAAGGAATAAATTTAGAGAGTGGAGGAGGAGGGCCATAACGACAAAAATAATATAGGGATCCAATATTATTTTGGTCGTTATGGCCCTTCTCCTCCTCTCTCTAAATTTATTCCTTATCTATGGGTTTTGGATCCTGTAGTGCCGACTAAGAACTGGAGGAGTAGTGGTTGCATTGCATCGTCTGGGTATACCACTCAATTATGTTTTGTCTCCAAAAAATTGTGACCATGATATCTACATTTATGTTTCCCAGCTATCGTGTTTATGTGCATGTTCTTTATGTGAATTGGCTTCTCTCCCTCGCACCCAAAATAAGATCATCACCAAAGGGGGTTCCAGATCAGAGAACTCCCTTTAACTTAATAATTATGAAGCCATCAATGGTATACTAATTGTTTAGGATTGTAATTTTCCATTGAATATGGCTTCAAATTACCAAGTAAAAAGTTGTACAAAAGACTTAGCAGCTTCTTGATCAACCTTTTGCTTGAATTTCTGCCCATCTAGGCCTTCTAACACCATATCGAATGTTATGTGTTTATAGAAGACATAATACTAATCTATTGAGTGATCATATGTGTTGAAGGTGGTGCCTGATGCTACTGCAACGACTATAGATATTAATTTTTACATCACTGCTGATGTCGTTGAAGCGGCATCAGACTCCACCTTCAACATAATATGTTCACTAGAAAGGTCTGTATGTCTTCTACTTTCAAGTTGGGCTCTTTCCATTCTTGTTTTATGAAGTTGGGTGATCCTCGCCAATGTCTCTGGGGTTGAATCCAGTATGCTCCTCTATGATCGAAAACCTACAAGGAAGGAAAAGATGGGGTTTGATCCAAAGGATCTAAGCAATGCCTGGAACCCTATTACTAATCCTCATCTACAATTATGCATGTGCATAGTCAATCCATACACTTCTAAAAGGAACAAGGATAAAATTTACAAAAACTGATCCAAGATATAGAAAATCATAACAAAGTCATAAACAATAATAAGGTCATGAGTTTATGAAAATATGTCCAACGTATCTACATGAAATTCTAAAAAAAATTTGTATCTACAATAGCCCTCTGTTAATCACATTTATGCATATGGTCCTAGCAAAGTAGTGCACAAAATATGCAAAGAAGGCATCACTGAAACATGATTTCTTCTTTCACCATTGAAGCAATCTCAATGGCACTAGATGCCTCTCAAGCCTTGCACAAGTTGCACTCATTTCCTACATTAGGTATAGACATAAATGGGGTAGATGTAAATGTGGTTTCATCAACCCACCGAAAGTATTGACATCCACTATTTCCCTGCAATACCAAATCTACATCAGTTCTTCCTAAAATGATTATAACTTGTCACATTACCTTTAAACATTAAAATATAATTCCATATCCAGACCTTTTTCCTATTTGGGAAACCCCAAAATGGATGCCCAGGATTACTTGTTGTGCATGACATCTTCAAAACACAAGGTCCAACACCACATTGACACATAGGCACATTGACCGAAGCCATCGACGCTATATCGATAAATTTTGCACTGTCATTCCAACATATCATTTTGTTTAGTTGGTTATTTTGTTCATTCATACTAATTATAATTGCAATAAAAAGAAACATACTAATCATATAGAAAACATCTCAAATCAAATTGCAAAATGACTATTGTCAATCACAATACATGTAAATGCAACATCCTAACTGCACTAGATGGAAACCATATGCATAGTTGTGATTGGGACTTTTAGTCCTTACCACACATTGAAATGCATGTAAAGGGATCTACAATTTGGGGCATGTCAAATTGTGGTATTGCTATCAAAATTCAAGTGTATAGTTTAACATTCACAAATTGCTTTGTTTCAGCTGCAGTTAACAAACTAATCTCATGAAAATTTTTGATGGTTCGACAATTCCTCTCATTACTTCTTCTCCACTTGAAACAATTGGGACTACTCGGGAAAGATGAGTAGGCTCTACTATACCCTTTTCCATGTTCACTACATGTGCGGATAATTTAATCTTTTCTATCTCCATACCTCATCATGCTTCATCCTTGTTATATTAGTGGCCAAAATATTCATAATTAGAGTCTACTCACTTTCCCAGGTAGTCCTAATTGTATGAATTGGAGTTGAACCATGTGTCACCTACACTCTTGCAAGTCATTGTTGACACATCAACAATTTTTGTGACATGATAAGCAATTTGTGCACGTCAAATTCAAGGATGAAACATGGTTCAATGAGTTTGACTGAAAAAACTATACACTTGAATCCAGATAGCAATATCAGAAGATAATGAAAAGTTTTGATGAAATTTTAATGGGAGATGTAGTCGGCTATAAAAAAGAAAGGTCCATGAAGAAAAAAATAATGGCATCAAGCATTCCCAATGCAAAGATGTAAATAATGTCAGTATTAAATAGTGAGATCATACACAATGCATGATGCCCTAGCTTGCAGCCCACGAGCCATCAAGATATTTCCTCATGAAATGATCATCAATAGGGAGTACCACATAGTGAATATCAACAGCAAAACAAATATATACGAGGAGTACCACATAGTAGCAATGGGGGGTATGGCCACATAGTACATACATATACATATACAGATACATTTATATACATCTATATATACATCTATATATACATATATATATATGTATGTATATATATCTGTATATATATATATACATATACATATAT
>MU226283.1:1378756-1393994 GCA_018584345.1 Thuja plicata
ATACATATATATATATATATATCTATATATATATATATATATGTATATGTATATGTATATGTATATAACAAACACAACTCATAACAGGGTCATGTGGTGTTCAAACAGTGAGCTCATAAACAATGCATGATGCCCTATCTTGCAGCCCGTGAGCCATCAAGACATTACCTCATGAAATGATCATAAACGGGGAGTACCAAATAGTGAATATCAATAGAAAAACAAATAAAGAGAGATAAAACACTTCACACAATGCCTTGAAGGTAATAGCAATGATGCCCTAGCTCTCAAAGCTCATGGGTCAGCAAGCATTCCATATGCAAATATGTAAACAATGCCAATATTAAATAGTGAGATCATAAACAATGCATGATGCCCATGATCCATCAAGACATTTCCTCATGAAATGATCATAAATGGGGAGTACCACATAATGAATATCAACAACAAAAAAATTAAAGAGAGATCAAACGCTACATGCTATCAAAATAGAATGGCAGTGGTGATGCAATCCATCTACAACCTCAACAACATGGCAACATTGATCCAATAACAACAAATACATTACAAATTCCAAGCTAGTCACGGTCTCAATGAAATAAATAGTTTATATATAAAATAACATATGGTGCACAACAAAAACAAGCATACAATGACAACACTAACATCATACATATATGTATATATGTATATGTATATATGTATGTATATATATGTATATGTATATGTATATGTATATGTATATGTATATGTATATATATGTATATATATATATATGTATGTATATATACATGTATATAACAAACAGAGCTCATAATAGGGTCATGTGGTGCTCAAAAATTGAGCTCATAAACAATGCATGATGCCCTAGCTTGCATCCTGCCATCCATCAAGACATTACCTCATGAAATGATCATAAACGGCGAGTACCACATAGTGAATATCAACAACAAAACAAATAAAGAGAGATCAAACACTTCACACAATGCCTTGAAGGTAACAACAACAATGCTCTATCTCTCAAAACTCATGAGTCATCAATCATTCTAAATGCAAAGATGTAAACAATGCCAGTATTAACATTCATATTATGCCATCAAATCAACAAATGCCATCAAAATGAAATTGAGTTAATGAGAAGACAAAGCTCGAATGCCTACCTCAAGTCATGGTTGACATATGATTGGTTGGTGCTATGTTTTTTACACACACACACACACACACACACACACACACACATACACACACATATATATATAAAAGAATATGCATATATACACATGTACACACATATATATGCATACATATATACACATATATACACACACATATACATACATAACTTTTAGAAGAATATGCAAGAGTGCAGGCATAAATAGGAGAATGAACATAAATAATAAGGGTATTCAATATATGTTGTAGTGAATTTACCACATCTGTTACAACTGCAGAGCCCTTCCATTTTGTTTTTTTTACTTTTACAGTATCACATGCACACTAAGAAAAATGATAGTGGAGGATAAGGATTCCCCTTCACAAGCACTTTGTCTTGCAGACAGTCTTTTTAGCATTTGATGAACCTTTTCTCTACCTATTAGTATTGCTACACTATTGTGATTTTGTAGATTTCCTTTTTCAGAAAGATGGGTTCAAGATGGATTAGTCGAGTCATGGTAGTAATGCCCTTAGTATTGGAGCTACTGGCATGTTATTTCATTGGTTGTGTATCTGCCAAGGAGGTGGGTATTCATGCATGTATGATAGTATATATACATTGAGTATTAATAGGGTTTGTGGTTTGTTATAAATGGTTTAATGGGGGTGTGTTTTACATGTTTTGTTATAGGTATATGTTGTCTATTTAGTATATTGGCCTTTCATATATGGATATGTATCTTTAATTGACTTCAGACCTGAGCTCTTTTAGAAATTTGGGTGTTTCATTCTAAACATGAGCGGTTCTCATTTTAGTTGAAAATAATGTTATGTAAGCCATTGAATGGCATAAGGGATAGTTATGTAACCATGGGGTCACTTGAGTGTTCCAAGGACTGTTGGAAGTACAATAATGGGAAAGAAAGATACTAAGAGGGGGGGGTGAACCAGATCTTAAAACTTAATCACTTAAAACAAATTTATTCACATTCATACATATATTAATTTAACCTAACATTAGATAGCATCAACAAAGTGAAATGTATAACCCATAACGCAAAATTTTGATAACCCAGAAACCCAAATAGGTAAAATTGGGGTGGGGATGACACCCACAAAAGCTTCACTACTGCAGAAATAAAGTGTGCCTGTTAGGGCTACAAGAGTTTGATTAAAAAATGCAATCTACCTGATTAAAGGTTTGTTTGGTTAAGAACTAGAGATCATTACAATCTACCTTGTGAAAGGATTTCAACTTATAGTAAAGTACGCACTCGGCTAAGAGATTTAAATTAGGTTTGTTAGAACCACTCTGTAAAGAGATTTTCACCTGATACACTTGTTAGAATGTTTTAAGTAGTGATCCTTTGTTATGCACTCAGATGCTAATGACAGATTTGCTCTTTCCAATACCTTTTGTGATCTCACAATATGATATGTCTTTACTCTGCTCTTCACTGCTCTGTCATTCTGTTTGATCTAGGTTTCTTCTCAAAATAACTCACTATTCATCTTTAATGAAAATAAAAACCCTTCTCTCTATGTATCTCTCTTTTTTTCAATGCTAGGGTTAGAAGAAATCTTATATGTCTTTACAAATCTGTTGGCGAGATCTAGATCAACAATCAAGATCTAATATTTATTCCTATAATGCATTCTAATTTCCCGATTGGCTCCATGCCATGCACAGTATAAAATAATTAAATGCCTAAATAACTCACTAGATAAATATTAAATGCATACATATGTCAGCCCAAATCTCATACAAGTCGACCTAAACATTTTACCTCAAAGTTTGAATAAATCCTGACATGTATGCAAAAATTGTTCTGCTCGGCACTTAACATCTCTGTCACTCGACACTTAAGTATTCTACTTGGTTCAGCATGATGTAACTTGGAAACCTATATTCCTACTTGGCAATGTTGCTCAGCCTTGAATAGTTTTAGCTTGGCCACAGTGATAACCAACTAAAACTGCCTAAGTAAATGACTAAGTGTAGGTCACTAATCATCAACAAAACTTTAGGGATTAACAATCTCCCCCTTTGATATTAGTGGCAAAAATACACTTATCATTTTGATTCATTCCATCTAAAATGTTACCTAAGTACACAATGTACTCCCCCTAGGAATGTACTCCATAATATATACAAAAAGTTACATAGTATACATGCCTTCAAAAAAAATATTTACATTTATACCTATACTGCTCCTCTTATGTTGTATCCTTGTCAGATTCCCCCTTGTTTTTGTGACTAATTGCAGGTGGGGTTAAATTGTACTTATCCAAATATTGTTTATGAAGTTGTAAGGTGGATGCAAATGCAGTGTCCCAACTATCCTTAACAAACTTCATAACCTCTAATTTGACTTCTAGCTCAACAGCTAGACTCACTAAAATTTTTGCAGTAGAGAGATCCGCATTTCTCTCAATTAATTCTTTTGCAACTGAAATTTCTCTCTGAATTACCTCCAGATGGGGTATCATGTTGGTTTGAATAGTAATCAATTTGGCCCTTATTCGACCATCTTCAGCCATGAGCATGGCTATTCTCCTTTGTGCATTAGTCAATTTGTTAAAATGTAAGGAGCTAGTGCTAGAATCCATACTCAATGAACTCCCAGTTGACTTCAATTCTAATTGCAATTTCTCTATGGCTTGTAGATTATCCTTTGTGAAGAATTTGACATCATATAACTTCTTATACAAAGAATAAACATTAGTTGCAACTTCCTCCAAAATTTCTACAAGAGAAGAAAGTTCAACCTACTTTGTCACAATCTCTCTTGAGATTTTTGCCAGTACTTTGTTCAAGAATAGGAGCTTGAGGATTTTCATCTTCCATGTCAAAATATTTTACAAATATATCTTTGATGTCATGTAACACCTGCTTTTGCTTCTATTCTCTTTTCATTTCTTCCTACCTTTTATTCCTCTTGAGTAATTCTTGAAGAGTCTCAATCTATTCATAAGATAAAACATTGGGATCCCATGGTGGAATCACAATCACTTCATCTAATGTGACATGAAGAATTGAAGACTTCTTCCTGATAATTTTTCTCCTCTTAAATTTAGGTGAGCTACTGTTCGACTTTGTTTCTACAATAACTTTTCCTATTTCAGTAGTAGTCACCATTGCATCTTTTAATTCAGTCAAAATTTCTTGTTGATCATACATGCCTCCTCTTTTAAGTCCAATGGGAGTGGATGATACAGAGTGTGGTAAATCACCCAACACTTGCACTGCCTCTTGTTCTTTAGGCTCTATTTCCTAATTTTAGTCTAAGGTCTTTAGGTCCTTAGGGGTAAAATTGTTCTTTGGTGATCTACTTCTCATTCATCCTGAAACCTTCCATATTGTTCTTATCTGCTAAATGATTTGCCTTGCCTATTTTAGCCTAGTGGGTTTTCAATATTTCTACTTCATCCAGTGTTTAGGTTATTTAGGTATGTCAAGAAAGGGACAGCTTCATAGCATCTTCTAAATGAGAATTAGTCACCCTCAGATATGTAATGTTCAATATGTTTTTCTGGATGAAAAGCATGTGTTTTATAAGTGATTGGTAAAACTTTGTTCTTAAAAAGAGTTTTTCAACTCTCAGAGATATCAAGTTATGGAGTAGTAGTAGTGATCATGCAGTTTCCATAAAAGATGGTCTCAAAGGTGCAAGCCTGATACAAGTAAAAAGAGCAGATAATAGGTCGTGCCCCCGACAGAAAAGAAGGTGAAGCCGTCAGGATAATTTTTCGAAATAACGGAAATAGGCTTACGAAAAAAGTATGTTCTCTTTCCGCACATGATAAAATGGTCTAATGTTCATTCATTTCAGCATCAGAAGTAAATTATGTTCTTTTTTTGCAAGACTAAAGTTTTGTTTTGGCAAAAGTGGCTAATGAACATAAAGATAAGTGTAAGATTGAGGATTTAGAGGTTATTATGTTCTCCAAAATGGGAGTTTCAAATAGCCATTGATAATCAAAAATTAAATGCTAATCCTACCATTGTGTCTATTACGTCACCTTAATGTCATTTGTGTGGGACCAATGTTCAGATCTTAGCAGCTATTTCTTAAGCATTTGCCATCATTTGCTTCTCACCTTTTTGAATAGAAAGTCATCTGTCTTCACTCATGTTCTCAGTTTCACAGTAAATGGTTGTTAAAGCTTCTGGCTACAATAGATTAATTGGTATTGAGGGTGAGTTAAAGGAGGTTTTTGAAACATCTCTAAGATTCTTTGATCTCAGAGATTTGCACAGAAGATTGAATTCTCATCTAGTTCACCTTATTATGTAGAAGCTCAAGGATAGTCATCTAGTAGAAGCTGTAGGATTTCCAATGGTAGTTCAAGCTCCTGAGCTCATCAGATAATGTATAGAGAAATATGACCTAGCTAAAAAGAAAATCATTTTTCCAGATCAGTTGATTTTGCTAACGATTGATAAATCCCTAATCCAATTCATTTTCGGCATTCTGGTGAAAGATGTGTATTGCAATATCGACTTCAGTTCTTCTGCATCTATGTTCAATGAAAAGAAGACTCTAAGGAGGGAAGACATGCAGAAGACCTGGTTCCAGACCCCTCGATCAAAGAAAAGTAAGATCTCAAATAATCTCTTTGAAACAACCCTAAAGAGGGAAATTGTTTATATCCTAGCCCCGTTGACCAAATTGGATGGAAAACCTGAGATTTTAGATCTCGTTGAACATAATTTCTTCCTTGTTCAAGTTGTCTGTGCTGAAAATATGTTCATTGATTGGGAAGAAATTCTATATGAGAAGCTTGCATCCTGGATGAGCTCTTGTCAAGTATTCAAACAATTCTACATGTCTTCTTACTTTATTTACGCTCTGGCGACTCAACACCTGTGGCCCGGCTTGCCAACAATCCAGAATTTTGACAACAATACCAAAATTTATAAGTTTTGCTCGAATCTGCAATTGCATCGGAGCTTTGAGGAGTATAATGCTATGAATGATGCATTCATAATGAGAATCTATTGGGAACTTCAAGGTTTCCCAGAGAGAAGATTCTTGCCAAAGGCAATCTCAACAATCAGTCAGTTTGGATGCTTTTTCATCCAATTCCCAAGTTTCTCTTATCTTTAGATAGGAGCCTTCTCTAGATTTCCTAAGAGACTACCCCATTATCCTAAAGATAAGGTAGTTTTAGTGGAGCTTTGTCGATATATATTGGAAGTAAACACTCTATTTTCAACTGTGAAGAAGATTGCTAGAATTTCCTTCCCCGTGGTGGTTGGTCCATATTCGTGTGTGTCTAGATCTGATGCCCAGAATTTAGTAAAGAGTTTTGAAGATAAGATCAAGCTGCTTAATTATGAGGTTCTTAGGCCTCAATATGATCTTATGGGTTTTGTTAGAGATCACCAAAAGCTCATACATGCCAAAAAACATGTCCCAAACATTGAATATTTATGGGCCGAGTGTTTTAATGAGTATCAAACATAGGAAAAACTATGGTCCTATTTAACTTTGGATGAAATTACAATGTATAACCTTGCCATTGATGTGTCTAATCTTGCAAATGACGGTCTCCTCATGCAACCTTCATCCTACAACCAGATCAAGGTGTCGCCTATTTCTTCCTCTCCACCAACTGGTTCAGTGATTGATTCATTGGAGCTCCTCATGAGGGGCATTATAAAAAGAACCGAAAAGTGGGTAGAATGGACCAGAGCATGAAGGAAAATAAATTCTGGTGTAGGTTCATCCACAGCAATGACTTCAAGAGCTAATAAATCATCTTTGGAAGTTGCTTCTTCTGTGGTGCCATCATTTTCAATAGGTGCAGCGCAATCCACTGGGCAAGGAGGTGACCAGCCCCCAGAAAAGAATGTTCCCATCGCTCTAACCTACAGAGATGGTTCGCTCCCAAACATTGGAAATGAAGAAGATAGGGAAAAGGAAAATAATAAAGAACAGGAGGTGCTAGTGACCAAGCCTCCCTCACCAAATCTAGTTATCACCTTTGATGACACAAGTCCCATGGATAGTCAGGATTCCTCTTGGCCGGTAGATACTTTGGCCCTTGTTGTGACCAAGTTTTCGTCCTTCCTTGTTCCTCCTCAAGACAAATGGACTCCTCCAGTGGCCCGGAAGTTGTTTGATCCTATAGCTCTCCATTCTGCAATCAAGGTGCTATCCACAGACTCATGGTTGGAGGAAATGATTGAGAAGAAGAAGAAACAACATGATGAGCCCATTTCTTTGAAGGACCTGATCCTTAAGGAAACCTCATCTCAGCAATCGAAAAAGAAGGAAAAGAAGAAAAATTCTATGGCGGCCCTTTCCCATGACTCCATGACCAGGCATATGCTAATGGAAATAGCAGAGCCACAAAAAGAATAAAGGTTTCATGAACTCTCATCTCAAGATTTCTAGATTAAAACGGTGGACCTAGGGGTGATATTCCATGACTCAATGGTGAATATCTAGAAAACCACCAATGAGCAGATTGAGGACAGATTAGAAGAACTCTGATCAAACAAGGAAGTCCTCAAGTCTAAAAAGAAGGAGCTAGTAGAGTATATTAAATATTCTCTTGGCACTACTTCCTCTGCCCAGTTTGATCCTAATGTGGAGGAGAATAAGAACTTTCTACTAAAGTTGCAGCAAAAAAATAGTTTGGTCAAATTGGCAGAGCATGGATAGAAGTGATAAAGGTTCAAGGCCCCATTGTTATTGATAATTTGGGGAATATTCTACTTGATGCAGAAAAATTGAAGGATACAGAATCAAAATAGCAGGAAACCATCTATAATGCATCCACTAGATTGACAGAGCAGTTAGGCACCTTGCAAGAGGTGATTGATATGAAGACCAGTGTTGCAATCTCTAATGGTATCCTCAAGACCAAATAGGAGCCATTATTTCAGTGGAGGCAGTCTCTGGAGTTCATGATTGAGAACTCAAATAGATCTGCAAATGAACTCAAGACTATGGTAAAGTTAGTACAAAAGGAGATCGATAAACTGTTTGAGTTTTTGAAAGTACTACACACAGAATCTCAAGTTTCTGGAAGTGACAAGTTGGTGAATACAGAGAAAATGAAAGCTAAGTTTCTTTCTTTCATATATGATATTTCGGATCTAGCTAACTTCCAAGTGTCAAGAATCAGTGAGCTCTCCGCAATAGATGTTGTGATCAAAAAGGAAACGGAGAAGCTCCAATCCTGGATTGCTAGGTTGGATGAATTGACAGAGATGCATGATTTTTGGATGATCTAAGCTGACAATATAATCATTCCAAATGCTCAATATTTGGGAAAGGTAACGGATGCAATGAAATATTATAGAGGAAAATCCATTACATAGAAGATGGCATAGAATCTATTGACCTGTGTCATCTTCCCAACTTTTGTATATTGTAGCCATTTTTGGCATTTTGATAGCTTTGTCAATTTTTGTAACCGACCAAGTTCATTATTAGAATGTTCCTCTCAGAATACTATAAAGAGGCAATCATTTTAGAAATGGGTCATTTTTGGAGAAGACCTATATATGTAAATTTTTGTAAAGTAAATAAGATTGGCAAAAATTACTTTGGGCAAACCCCTGTAGCTGGGACTACTGTGTGCGACTCTGAGTTTGAAGTGATTTTTGTTGTTCATTAAAGTTAATTATGTGATGTTTTGAATGAATATGCTTATACTAGAAATTGAATGAATAAGTAATAAACCAGGTTTTGTTATTTTCATTCACTAGATTGTATGTTTACTATCTTCAGCATAAGTAATCTGTTTTCATTTCATTGCACATTCTAGTTCAATAGATTAGTTCTTGCATAAGGACTTAGGAAGAAAGTTAACAGAAAATGAGATCAAGATAATCTAGGTATTGTAAAAGTTTCACAATCTTAGCAATCCAATAAATGCAGTGTTACACTTCCTTTTTTCATCTCTTCTGGTAGATAGTAGTTTTCATTCATCCTGCACTGCATAATAGTTTGCATTTCAAATTGCATGTCATTGAGTAAGACCCCATTCATTGCCTAAGTTGTTTGAAGCTTTGAACAACTTGGTTTATCCTCTTCTGCTCTACGGTTAAGAGCATACCCCTAAAAACTAAAAGATAAAATTCATTGCATATCTTTCACATAAGGGATATTGTACCTTTCAATTTAGGGGTCATTGATAGATTCCTACCATTGACCCAGTCTGTGGTTACTTTTTGTTCTACGAAAGATAGTTTTGGGTATTTTTAAGAGTCATTTTATAAATCAAATTAAAGTAGACAAACTGTAAGACAACATGCTCATTGTTAGTATCCCTCGTCTCCTCTCCACTATCTAAAACTATTTTCACAACATCTAAAATAGGTAAATTTTGTATATTTACCTCTTGTTCATCTTTCCTCTTCTTCTCTGCTTCTTTTTGTTCAACTCTATCTATGGGTTTCTCTATATTCTTCTCTCCTTCAGCCTCTGTAGCCTTAATAGGAAATTCCTTACTTGTGTCTCTCAGCTCATCCTGACCCTTGTCATCCAAATTACTAGAGTCAACAATTGTGATGTCAATTGGACTATCTGCTATTAGATCAATAGTGTTTACTGTATCTATTTGTTCTTTTGGTTCTGCTCCATTCTTGTCAGGATCAGTAGTAATTTGTTCTTTTTTTTTTTTCTGTGGTGCAGGGGTGGTTTCCACTTCTTTATCCTTCTATCCAGATGTCCCTTCATTAGTTTTCTCCTTTGATGGAGCTATCAATCAAAATATTTCCTTCCATATCCTTGTACTCTGTTGTACTATACTTTCAATATCATTTTTCAAAAGAGCATATCCTCTGAGTTTAGGTTGAAATTTATGCTTGTATTCCTCAATGAATTTAGCTCTTTATTTCTTAGTCAACTCAGGGATAACCTTAGCTAATGTACCTTCTCTAATCTGTCTCTCAATAGTAAGTGCAAATTCCCATTTGCTACATAGAAACTCATATAATTCACTCGACACATTATTTCCTATATGTATAGGAGTTAAATTGAAATTTCTCATCATATCTAGTAGAACTTCCTAAATTTTATGCTTATCCTCTACCTTCAATTTCTCATACTTGATAAACTTAAAGCCAGATAACCCTGAAAAATTTCTCAAATTCTCACATACCTCATTAATATCAGTGGGTCTTTTGAATGATGTTGTTTGTATGTTGCTAGGTTCATCAGATTTAGTATTTTCTTCATCACTTTCTAGATCCAAATGTAGTTTCCTTCTTGGTCTCTTTACTTGTAGACTCGGCACAACCTTTGTTGCAAATTTTGTCCTTGATCTAGAACTACTCTCTCCAATCTTCTTTGCATAAACTTTTGTTTTCTCTACTGGAGATGTGGCAGCAGATGCCCTTGTCCTTAGATGACTAGCAATAAGAGGGGTAACTTATCTTTGCTTTTGTATCAATCTCCTCTGCTAGGAGTGTTGTGATAGCTGCTGATGTTTCATCAATGTTAACTTCATAGGGAAATGGATCTAGCCATGATACCCTAGGTGTCACGGCCTAAATGTAAGTATAATCTGTATCAACTAGAAAACATATCTATCCATAGTGCTTTTCCACAAGTGAACTAGGAATTCTAGATCTCAACCTTATTCTCTTTTTGAATTCCACAAATTAGTTTCCCATAATACTATTTAAATTATTGCCTAATTTCTAAATACATTCATGAATCTGCACAGTAATAGGTCTATCCTTCTTCCAAACAATCTTTCCCAGTGTGGGAAATGACTTCTGTACATAAAATAATATGCAAACTAGTAAAGAACTAAACTTACAAGATGAGCTCTTAGCTTTTCTGATCAATAGTAGGTTCTTGGCTAGTTGTGTCAATTATAGCTCAGCAAGGTTATAGGTGTGATTCTTCTTGACTATCTTCCATGTTTGGTCCACAACTGTGCAGGGAACACTATCCAGTCGGCTTGACTGATAGAACTTATGTGCAATCACTCTCACTCCAAATTCAAGTTCTAAATCTTCAATTGTACAGATAGTCATACCTCTATTATTCCAGACAGCTCCAGTGTTAGCTACTATTTCTTCTTTACTTTTATCTCTCATTATTCATTTTCTACTAATAATAGGATATCGAGTTACTCGATGAATAATATCTTTAGTTATCCTAACTGGTCCATTCTCCAGCCACATATGCATATTATGAACTCGGCTTAGAATAACCTTGATCCATTCATCCTTGAAGTCTGGTAGAAAATCTAGGGCATGAGCTAACCCTTTGTCAGCTAAATGCTTGAATTCATCTTTCAGAACTCCATTTTCACACAACTTGTAGGATTTCCTCAATTCACTATCACCTACTTAACCAATCTTAACCATGTAACAAGATCTAACATCATGGATCATAAGTACTTTTGGTGGAATAGATGAGAGGGCTCTGTTCAGATCACCTAAAATTATTCTTTCAGGAATGAATCAAAAGTTAGGAGGTGCACACACATCAATTTTTACTAGCTTAATTTTCTTCATCTCCACCTCCATACCTTGACTGGTGCAGAAGAACTTGCAGCCATAATCTCTAAAATTAGGGTTCAAAAATGAAGAATAGGGTACCTTAGCTAGTAACACTTTGCACTGTTCACCTTAGGGTTGCCAATGACACACTAGAAAGATTTTCAATTTTTTTTTTGCTAAGATCAATTGTGCAACTTCTTTGATCGCTCTATGAATACTGAAAATCACAATGTAAAATGAAGAATAAACTATTCATCCTTATATATACTTGAAAGGTCAAGGTAGGTAAGCAATAAATGTTCTTCCCATTAGGTTAGTGCAAACCAGATGTCATTGGCTAACTAACACAACTTGCATACCACTCAGCTTACCATACTTGGCCATCATATAACTTACTTGGCCAACCAACTCGGCACCTATAGTGTAGTTAACTCTTCTTGGCATTTTTCACAAACATGTCCCGGTGCATCTCAACATATGCAAATATGGACTTTGGCACATTTACATATTAGGAACTGATGTAAGGTTTGAAATTGAAATGTAGTTCCTTACATACCTATCTTGCTTAGTTAGAGATGATGTGATCACCTTATCCATTGGATTGAGTGACCTTGGCTTCAGTAGTTTCACTACTGCTCAACTCTGATTTCCTTACCCATGTCTGGTTCATCTGTGCTCTTATTTCCTCAACAGTAGGAGGAGGTAATCTTGTCCTACACTCTCTCTTAGTGTGACCAATCTTCAAAAAACTAAAGTAGACTAGGCTTCCACTCATCCAACTCTTAGATTTTCCTCTGAAATGTGTCTTTAAGCAATCTTTAGGTGCATGTCCATATTCTTCAAAGTAATGATAACTCTACCTTGTGTTATAATCCCAATCTTAAGTGTTTCCTTTCGTAGGTGCTTTTGTTTGTGTCTTTGATGTCCATTTCTATTTAGCATTGGATCTATAGTCTTGTGCTTTATGACCATGTTTCTGACACTTGTAACAATAACGATTGAATCTTGGTTTGGGAGATGCATCACTTGCTTCAGCCCAACATTCATGTCCTTTATCTCCAAATTTCATGCAATTAAAACAGTAACCATTGAACTTAGGTTTAGGATTGGACTTACCTTTCTTTCTTTGGAAAATGTTTGTTGTATGACCTGGTTTTCCACAGTGGTGGAAAACAGGTTTGTTGTTCTTTGTCTTTGCATTCCTCCTTTCACCATTCTTAGATGATTCTCCTTTCTCAGTAGATGTCTTTGGTTTAGTGTCACCTAATCCAGAAAAATCTTTTGGTCTCCTTTATGCTTCCATCAGATTTTCAAAATGAGTCAAAGCTTCATTATGTTTATTAAACCTTTCATTTAGTTCCTTCTCAGATCTCAAATCATCTTTCAATTGATTGTTCTCAGATCTCAGATTCATCATTTCCATATCTTTCCTACTAATCTCCTGATTTACAAGTAGCAGTTGATTTGCCATGTCAACCTAATTGATTGTCATCATTTTCACATCATGTGTCCTTTCATCAAGTCTGACAGTTATCACTCTTTTATCTTCTTCTTCCATAGCTTTGTCATCTTAAACTTTCTTCTTTTGTTCCACTAATTCGCATAGTCTTACTGTCTGCACTTATTGTTCTCTTTTCAAGTTTATGACTTCTTCACATAGTACATTGTTCTTTTCTAGTAGATCTACAATTGTTGCATTGCTCTCAGTAGAATCTCCATTCTGAAATAGATTTGCAGTTTCATCTTCTTGATAGTGAGTATCATTCATTTGTTTGGCCAAATCTCTCCTAGCTATCAATGATTTCTTCAATTACTATCTTTCTATCTCAAGCTAATGTAATGCTAGCTAAATCTAGATCTTCTGATTCTCAATGACTTTACCCAACTTGTAAGACTCCATCTCAAGATTTGTACTCACAAGCTGATTAAAAGATTTTGTAGGAGAAATGTGCTCTGATACCAATTGTTGGAAATACAATAATGGGAAAGAAAGCTACTAAGGGGGGGGGTGAATCAGATCTCAAAACTTAATCACTTAAAACAAATTGATCCACATTCATACATATATGAATTTAACCTAACATCAGATAGCATCAACAACAGGAAATGTATAACCCATAACATAGAATTTTGATAACCCAGAAACCCAAATAGGTAAAAATGGGGTGGGGATGACACCCACAAAATATTCACTACTGCACCAATAAAGTGTTCTTGTTAGGGCTACAAGAGTTTGATTACAAAATGCAATCTACCTAGTTAAAGGTCTGTTCAGTTAAGAACTAGAGATTATTACAATCTACATTGTGAAAGGATTTCAACTTACTGTAAAGTAAGCACTCGGATAAGAGATTTAAAGTAGGTCTATTAGAACCACTCTATAAAGATATTTTCACCTCATACACTTTTTAGAATTTTTCAAGTAGTGATCCTTCGTTATGCACTTAGATGCTGATGACGAATCTGCTCTTTCCAATACCTTCTGTGATCCGACATTCTAATATGTCTTTACTCTGCTCTTCACTGCTCTATCATTCTATTTGATCTAGGCTTCTTCTCAAAATAAATCACTGTTCATCTTTCATGAACATAACAACCCTTCTCTCTGTGTATCTCTCTTTTTTTAATACTAGGGTTTGAAGCAATCTTATATGTATTTATGGATCTGTTGGCGAGATCTAGATCAGTGATCAAGATCTAATATTTATGCCTCCAATGTATTCTAATTTCCTAATTGGCTCCATGTCATGCATAGTATAAAACAATTAAATGTGTAAATAACTCAGTAGATAAATATCAAATGCATACATATGTCGGCCCAAATCTCATACAAGTCGGCCTAAACATTTCACCTCGAATTTTTAATCAATCCTAACATGTATGTAAAAATTATTCTTCTTGGAATTTAACATCTCAGTGACTCGACACTTAATCATTCTACTTGGCTCGGCATGATGTAACTCGAAAACCTGTATTCCTACTTGGCAATGTTGCTCGGCCTTGAATAGTTTTAGCTCGACCACAGTGATAACCAACTAGAAATTCCTAAGTAAATGACTAAGTTTAGGTCACTAATCATCAACAAAACTTTAGGGATGATCCAAGGACTTATGGAAAAACCTTCTAAATATCCTAAATGGGGGTATGAGACACCATGTTGTTGAGTTGACAATATTGGTTGTCAACTTGAAAACACCATTAAGCCTATTTGGTTTTGACAGTTAGTTTTATGACTGTTTCAGAACAGTTTTGGGAAGTTGGGTGGTTGCAATCAGGTTTCTTTGAAGAGTTTGAGTCTATTTCTTTGTTCATCCATGTGAGTTGAAAGGGGCATGTAGACATATAATGACTAATAACGATGATTCTATATGATGGAATTCCATATGTGCAAACCAAATGAAAGATTCATATATGTATGTATGTATGTATGTATGTATGTATGTATGTATGTATGTATGCATATATGTATGTATGTATTTTTTTATGTATGTCTGTATGTATGTGTGTATGTATTTATGTATGTATATCTATATGTATGTATGTATGTATGTGAGGGTTTGTATATATAGACACACACATATAAATACATAAATTTTCATACACACA
>MU226283.1:1398759-1417397 GCA_018584345.1 Thuja plicata
CTCTTTTGAAGAAACTATTTTTGGGTATTATCAATCTATGCTTTGTGAAGCATTTTTATTCTTTTTTTGGCTCCATGTTGTGTTTTCTTTGATTATGAGTTGGTAAGGGTGGATTTTCCCTTCATCAGATACCCTAGCTCTCAAAGCTCATGGGTCGTCAAGCATTCCAAATGCAAATATGTAAACAATGCCAGTATTAAACAGTGAGCTAATAGACAATGCATGATGCCCTATCCTGCAACCCATGAGCCATCAAGACATTTCCTCATGAAATGATCATAAACAAGGAGTACCACATAGTGAATATCAACAAAAAACCAAATAAAGAGAGATCAAACACTTCACACAATGCTAGCTTGAAGGTAATAGAAACGATGCCCTAACTCTCAAAGATCATGGGTCATCAAGCATTCCAAATGCAAAGATGTAAACAATTACAGTATTAACATTCATATTATGCCATTAAATCAACACATACCATCAAAATGAAATTGAGTTAATGAGAAGACAAATCTCAAATGCCTACCTCAAGTGGTGGCTGCCATATACCAAGATGCCAACCAACTTCCACAATATGCCCTCTTCACACACGACGGTATGAAATCACACTAAATTAGAAATGAGCCTTTCTCTTTTTTTTTGTTTATAATCACACAGGTGTCGTAGTTATGACTATACCATCGCTATTATGATAATATTGGTGCCGTCACAAATTGGGGTCAAAATTTGACCCCAAATGTTGTAGTGTTAGCAATATGGACTCCCATAGTTTTGTCCTCATCATCATCAGAAATACCCACCGATATAGAAAGTGACTCCTTACTCTCATAATCAGACTAGGAGTGGGCGAAATAGTTTTTTATTCATAAAAATTGGCACTCTCACCATCCGAGTCCGTGTCCATACCTTTATTTTTTTCAAATTTCAACTTTTTAACAATTGGCTCAATCATTTTCTCTCCCACCCTAATCCTTTTTCCTTCTTTAGCATAGCGAGAGTCTCTCGGTGAAATAATAAGAGGACTAGAGGAAACAAATTTCTTAACATGCTCTACAATAATAAGAATCAAGCCCTCATGTAGAATGGACTTAATTTCCTTATTCCTGTGGTCAGTAATACTATGACAGATAGATTTCAATAGGTAGAAGGGGAAATAAATTCTCACCTTATGTCGGAAATGACATAATAATGTGCAATTGTAAGAATGGGTCCTTTTATATCTCCCATCTAGAAAAACATTCTCCATAACCTCCATAAGCACCTTCACCCAAAATTCTTTGATGGAGTTGACATCATCACACCCTCTAGAGTTTTTCACCAGACTATCCACTTCCGCTATGTCCTTTGGAAAGTGTTGAATGGCCTTTTGGGATATATTCTTGTCCCTATATAATTTCATGCCCTTGGTATTTAACCATGTAACCTCAACAATCAGGTCTTCGATAATCTTGACATCCATTCCACCGATCACCAAAAAACCATCCTTCTATCTTTCAACAAAAGCTTTGATGACAACATCTTTGGAGCCATGAAGGCGCTCCATGTAGTTTGTGAGGCCACCCTTGTTGAGCTTATCCCAAACCTCTGTTTGGTTCTTCCATTTCTTACAGTTATTTGGCTCCTTTCGGTATATCCCACCCCCATGATACCTTTCAAGAATAGGTTGTCACTAGCAATGTTTGAGGCAAAACAAAGATAGTACAGAAAAGCCAAATTAAAATTTTTTAAAGAGCCAGTAAACGCATGTCTCCACTTCACATTCTTGGGAAAGACAAGCCTTTCCGTAACCCTATTAACATCTATTAATGACATGCATAAATTCATGAGAGATTTTTGAAATTTTCCAGATTTGCTCGTTTGGTATGAATTAGAACATACACCAACTTGGCCCTCACCTAAACTATCAAATCACTAACTCCTTTCCAATTCATGATACCCTTGGCCTTAACTGCAATGTTAGCCAACACTTCTGTAGTACAGTTTGATTCCGTAAAGTTATGCAATATGATGACATTGGTGAAAGAGTTAATAATTAAACAATCCTCATCAATTCTAGCCTTGATTGACCATGATGGCTTGGTGATCCCTTTAATGTAATTTAAGATATTCATTGAATCACCTTCAATCCACACATTCAAGGACATACTTTCATTAATTAATTTTAAACTTTGTAGAAGATCCATCACCTCCGCCACGTGGTTGGTCTGGAACCTAATGGGGAATGCCATGGCCACAAGACATTTTGCCTTGTCATCATAGATTAGACCACCACATGCAGTAGGGCCTAGATTCTGCTTCACCACTCCATCAAAATTATCTTTAATCCATCCAATAGGAGGGGAAATCCAAATGGCATTCTTCCATCTGGATGGAACTTTGGTAATTGTTCTGTTAGAAACTCCAGCCTTGGAATCCATCATAACTCCATTGAACACATTATAGTTCTCTTTGATTCTTCTTTTAATCTTTTCAGAAATCACAACTAAAGGAAAAGTATTATCATGAAAGACTGTCATTTCGTTCACGCCGTAGTTTCCAGATAACATGAGGAGTGATAATGTTCCACAACAACCTATCAACAGGGGCAGCTGTGTTTCTCCACTGCTTGAAATTTTTTTCCAGATTGTTCAGAAACACCCAGTGAATATTCCAGCATTGCAAGGTAAGGCACCAAACATCTCTACAATAAAAACAATCAATGGCCAAATGGAAAACCAATTCCTTCACATTTTTGCAAAGAAAACATCTGTTCAACAAAATCATTCCTATTTTTTGGAGATTTTCTATGGTAAGAATCTTGTTCTATAAAACCATCCAAAAGAAGATGTTAATTTTAGGAGTGAGCCATTTATACCATACCTGAGTCCATAAGGGAATAGGATCTGGGGGCTTTAACAAGAGCTTAGAGGCCGAAGTGATAGAATAGAGACCCGAAGGAAGCTTTCACCATATAAAATTATCCTCCTTAGAAGATTCCACTTTCCAGATATTGAAATCTAGCATCAGTTGTTTTAGCGAGAATTCCAGATCAAAAAGGTTGACCCATCTCTGGCTTTCATAGTAATATTTAACCCTCATACCAAATCTCTCTTTATATATATCAATAAAAGGCTGAATAGAAGGAATGGAATTCAAAGGAAAATATTTGACCCAACAATCATCCCAGAACATAATTCTCCTACCATTACCCAAAAGCCACTTTTCACCCTTGAAATCCATCTGCTTAGCTTCCTGGATACTATTCCAAATGAAATAACCCTTCACCTTCACATTAGACTCCATAAAGTCTAACATGTGAGGGAATGAATAGAGATATTTTTTTTTAATAATGTCATTCTATTCTTTATTATCACCATAGATACACCTGATCTTCTTTTCTAGAAGGGCCTAGTTAATAACCTTTAGAGGCCGAATCCCCAGCCCTCACCACTTCTTCAGAGTAAAAACCTTGTCCCAAGCCACAAGACCCAGTCTCTTTCTATCTTTCACTCCAAACCAAATAAATTTTCTCCAATAGATTTAATCACATCTGTAATTTTTTGAAGGATTCTAAATAGACTCATGGCATATATGGGGAGGCTCTGCAAAGAGGGTCTCAAAAGTTGGACTTTTTTGGCTTGGCTTAGGATACCTCCATTCCAACCAGCTAACTTCCTATTGAATCTATCCATAATACCTACCCAAAAGGAGTCAAGAGGTTGCAAGCCCAAAGGGAGACCTAGGTAGGTTGTAGGAAAGGTCCCAATTTCACAAACAATAATTCTTGCTATCCTATTTTGTCTTTCCTCCAGCGTATTTATAAAGTACAGAGCTCTTCTTTCAATTAACAATTTGACCTGTATCTGAAGAATAAATAGAAAGAGCCTATTTGAGCCTTCTGGCTTCCTAGATAGTAGAGGACCCCATAATAACCATGTTATCAACGAATTTCTCATGGGAGAAAGGACTAGACGCAGAGGAAGGAATAAGGCCCTTTCGAGAACCTTCATAAGCCAATTTATGAAAAAGAAATGACCAAGACACTCTGCCATAATTTCCAAGAGAATAGGGGACAATGGATCCCCTTGATGGAGCCCCCTTATGGGCTTCAAGAAGTGTGAAGAGGATTCATTCACAATAATAGCAGCCATAAAAGTACTAATAAGCTGGGAAAAAGTTGCAGCAGTTTATCACTAAATCCAAAGGATTGGAGAATGTTAATAAGAAAGTCTTAGTCCACCCAGTCATACATTTTCGAGAGGTCAAGCTTCAGCAAGAAACCATGGTTAGAGTAAGAGTGGGTAGAATGAATAACCTCATGAAACTTCATAATGGAATCCAATATTTTCCTACCAGGAACAAAACCACTCTACTGGGGAGAAATAATATGGGGAAGGATAGCCAGCAACCTAAGAGTGAGAACCTTAGAGAAAAATTTATACACCAAGTTACATAAACTAATCAACCTAAAGAGTCAACATAATCAGCACTAGGAGACTTAGGAATCAAGGCAATGGAGGTAGCATTAATTTCCTTAAGCATAGTTCTAGACCCAAAGAATTCTTTTACAACATTATAGATATCCCTGCCCACAATGTGCCAAAATTTATGAAAGAAGAACATAGGAACCCCATTTGGGCCCGTGGACTTATCTCCCTCAAAAGAGAAATCAAATTTCTTGATTTCCTTCGACGAAGGAATGGAAAAAAAACAATTGTTTGTAGGATCATCCACTAAGGAAGGGTTAAATTCAAGAAGCAGAGCCTGATTTCCCAAGGCAAGCAACTGATCTTTGGAAAGAAGGGATGAAAAAAAGTCAACCATTGCGAAAGAAATGTCTTTATCATTGCTAACCAAGCCAGAGGCTAACCTAATTTTGGAAATTATTTTGGAAGCTCTATGTTTGGAAGTAGACATATGGAAGAACGTGGTGTTCTTATCTCAAAACTTTAGCCACAATGTCCTGGACCTTTGTCTCCAATACACTTCCTCTTTAGAGATAATGTTATGAGTCTTGACCAAAAGAGAAGTCTCTTTATCCTTAATATCTTGAGACATACATGTCTATTGAATAGAGTCTTGAATGATATCAAGTTTCTTTTGCAAGTCAAGCTTGACTTTGAAGATATCCATGAACACTTCCTTACTCCAAGTGTCTATATTTTGTTTTATGTGTTGGAGTTTCTTAGACACTCGAAACATAGCAGTCTCGCAAATGTTCACATTCCACCATTCCTTGATTCTTTACTCTAACTCCAGATGGTCAAACCACATTTTTTCAAATCTAAAGGAGATATTACCCTTAACCTTCATTAAATCAGCTATGAAGGAGAGGGGAAAGTGATCATACCCAACCTTCATGATAGAAGAAAACAAGCAAAAAAGGTTATTTATCTAGTTTCTAGAAATCAGGGCACGATCTAAATGAACCTAAATAAGCTCCTCACCCACTCTTCTATTAGACCAAGTGTAATTAACACCTTGCAGATCAATATCAACAAGAGCTTGGTGATTGAAAAAATCCATGAGATCAACTATACCATCTAGTTGACTCAAGCTATCTACCCTTCCAAACTTCTCATCATATTTTAGAGGATAGTTGAAATCTCCCATAACCAGCTAGGGAGAATCACACAAAGAAAGTCTTTGATTTTCAACCATTTTCCAATATTTAGCTCTACCGGATTTGGAGTTAGGGGCATAGATATTAGTAGTAACCCATTCAAAATGTCTTTATATGGGTAAATTTAATGCTCAAACAATTTACATCATTATTAAGAATAACACATGTAATATTATTTTGGTTCCAAACAACAACAATACCTCCTAAGGTACCAATACAACTGGATCCAACTACTCCTCCATTTTTGAAGATTCTAATTTTTTCAACCTTATCTTTAATCATTTTGGTTTCCTGAACCATCATGATATTAGGTTTATGATCTCTTACCAGTTTCCTCAACATATCCTGCTTATGGGCAGCATTGAGCCCCCTAATGTTCCATGATATGATTTTCATTTCTTAAAAGGAGTGCAGATGTCCTGGATGGTCAATTTTTTACCATCCAATATATCCTTTTTACTTTCTCTTTCTCTTATTTCTTTTTGTGAGGTTCTACCTGGTGTTGTCTTTTGAGATCCAATATCTTCCTTCACACTTCGAACCTTAGAACCTCCATCAGTCCTACTCCAAGTTACCACTCCCTTAGAGCCAGGAGTAAAGAGTATTCTCTGTTGTTTCTTTTGTTTCTTCCCCATTTGAGTAGTCCATGGAGCCACATTCAAATCCAGAATATCCAGATTAACAAAAGGTTCTTCATCACCAATGCCAAACAAAGTATTTGGAGTAGATGAAGAATCCTCCTCATCTAACTTTTTAGGGTCGCAAGAACGAGAATCCTCCCCCATTTCCTCACTATCTAACTGAGCAGTAAGGTAGGCACCTTAAACTTTGAACTACGACTGTTCTTTAGCCTAGATAGGAAAAAATACCTCTACCGACACTTCTTTCATCAGTGAATTAGATATATGTGTTACAGATTCCACTATTTCTCCCTCTTCAAAGTTTAGAATCCCATTTGAATCAACTATGTCACCAAGACAGCCTTCCATATTAGCCTTGTTAACACTCTCTCCTTTTGTTAAAATCAGAGTTTTCTCCTTCTAGATTATTTTGTGTTCCTTAGGAGGAATAGGGTCAGGGACTAGTACTTTGGGGTCCTTTTTTACTTTTTCAGATAAATTTTTTCCCAATGACACATTTTATGACACACAAAGTAGGCAAAGGGAAGGGATTCAAATTCCACTTATTGCTTCTAGATATCCAGCTTGGAATTGATGTTAATAACTGAAGGAAGGTTATCAAATTGACAAATATTGACACGGATTCTTGCAAAAACCAGACAGGATTTAGCATTTTTTATGGAGTTGACCGTGAGAAGCTCCCCACCAAAAGAGGAGGCAAAGCCCTTAAAGACTTCCTCATTCCAGTACTCAAGGGGCAATCCTGGAAACTTGACCTAGACCTGAGTAGCATTGAAGAAATTATCACAAAAATCCCACTTTGGAGTCCACTTATGGAAGGCCATCGTTGTTCTTCCGAACATCCAAGGCCCTCCACACTGAACAAAGTCTTGATCTTCTTTGTTAGAAAAATCAAAGGATAAAAACCCCTTAGGTAAAGAAGCTATGTCAACCTGAATCTTCAAAGACCATATTTTCCTAACAAAAGATCTAACCGATTCAATGTTAGGTCAAGGGCCAAGGAACTTACCAACAAGGGTGAAATCCATTGAAGAGATAGAGTGATCCACTAGAGAATTAGGAAAAAAATGGCTACTTCACCATCCACAAAGCCAGCCTTCACGGTTCCAACAACATGAGAATGCTTTCTCACTTGTTTAGCACTCAAGGTTTCCAACCATTTTTTGGTTGAAGAGATGTTGACCTCGACAAACTCATTGCTTATTGCTTCAGGGGACCCCACTAGTGGGTCCTTTGTGCTCTTTGTTCCACAGCCAGGCTAGGCTCGAAATCTAAAATATTCTCTCTGGCCATCACTGGGCATGAAGGACAAGACAAATCCTTAGAAGGAATCTCAAAAACACTCAGCATAGGTGATGCACATGTCCTCACAGCCTAATAGGGAAGCTAATTCTCCTTTCCACACAGAACAAAGTTTGACATGTGCATGGCCAAATTCAAAATAGGTACTAGAGAACCCACCAAAGTTTTGACCATGTTCACCATGGCATTCTCCAGCCCAAGACCAGGACCAGTGCCTACAACCAAGCCGCCATGCCTGGCTGGAACCTGATTGAAATTTCAAAATCCTTTCACGCTTAAAGCCTCTCTCATCTGGATAATTCTCCTATTGTTATTTAGACTATCGATTCAGTCAGATCAAAGAACATTACTGAGTATCACAGAGCTGACATAAATTTTCAATGAAGATACATTGAAACTAGACACCTAGCATAAAATGTTCTATAGAATCCAAGCCGACCATTAGTTACAACATTTGAATTACAAACACCTAATTGCACATGATCATGAGGCAGATTTACCAATGAAAATAATAGGAATAATGTGTTGGAAATGAAACCAAACTTCAACCGCTTAACCTAGACTATTGAAGGAGAAAGACCTAGAACTTTTGTACCACCTAAACATCATACAACATTTCAGAGTGATAAGAACAAACCTAGAGTGTGTGTGCTAGTGTGTATGAGCATGTAAGAGAGAAAGATAGACTATATGAGATAGTGACAGAGAAAGAGAAGAACCGAGTACAAATCAGTTATAGAAGAATAATGAAAATGAATAAGTTTCACATTACCGAGTGTAGTATGAGGTAATGAAATCACTGAGCATAGATAGACTGAATAGAATTTGATTGATGTATTTTCACAAACATTTTGTATTAAGTTTTATTGTATTGAGAGGATTGTAAATCCCACTATTAGGTAGGCCCTAACATGTCACATTTTGTAAATCCTTTAATATGGTATATCTCTTAGATTAGAGATTGTAAAATCTTTTAGCAAGATAGACTGAATAATTTGTATTGTACTCCTAATAGGATAAGCTATAAGAAGTAGCTAAATATTATAGCTCTAACCGAGAAAATTTTTACTATAGTAGTGAAGGATTGAGGGTGCCATGCCTACCAAAGTTTTTTCCTCTAACCACGGATTTCTGCATGAACGAAAATCATGGTGTCATGAGATGTTTTTTTATGTTTTGATTTGTATGCTTTATAATGTATATCTACAATGTATTAAGCTCAGTAAATGTTTAGAGTAGATGTTAAAAGTTTTTGTAGTATTGATTCCTCCCTCCCCTCTTAGTACTTGTCTTTCCATAGTTAATCCAACAGGTCATTGGTTACATTTGGAAATATAACTCTGAACAAGTGCAAGGATGAAAACTTGGTGAAATCACAGTTGGCCCAGCTTAGTCTTCCATTGCTTAGTGATTCCTACAATTTTTATTCTGATGGATGCTTGTCTACAAGATCCATTTCTATTTCTCACTATTCTTGGTTGTATTGGCACAAGAGAAAGGGCCCTTCCCAATCCACTGCAAAAGTATTTGTTGATATCTCTTCCCCATATGTTGGTTCCAAGACCTCTTGGCTAAATTTTTATGATATAAAAATTTCTTACAACCCTACCTATAAAATATCCTATAACCTTAGAGAGAAATTGAGGAATGAATGTTGGTCAGATGAAAGAATTACCACTTTATAGATCTAATGAGAAGAGACCAAACAAAACTTTGCCCCTTTTCATGAATGTGACTTAGATAATTACACTTTAGTAGATGAGAAAGAAAGATATGTCCCTTATATTCCTATTTCTCCATGGGAAGATTTGGTTATAGAAGTGGATGTAAATGAAGAACCCGTAGAAGTGTTGATGCCTTAGAAATCAAAAGAACAATTCAGAGACACAAGATTGTCTCAACGATCATGGAACATAAGTTCATTCTTTGGGATTTGGGTACTAGAGAGGAGGAAGGACTTGTAGTTTATTCCTCCTCCAATGAGGAAATAAGGAAAACTCTCAAATTCCAAAATTTAGAGGAGATGGACGAGGAGATGGTTAGAAGAAACAACATCACTACTTCCATCTACTCCTCAAGTAAGTTTCTCACGTGCCCTTCCCTCTTCCGAGTCTTTGGTTTCTCTAGGGGAACACCCCTTAGTCTCCCCTATGAAATATTTTATCACCCCTTCTTAGATAGGTCATTTTTCCCCACAACCTGCTATTTTTTTCCCTTCTAGAATTAGGCCTATCCCTACTTTCATTCTGAGCTCCCCACTGTCAATTACCTTAGGTGCACTGACCAAAACTTCTCCTTATGTGATTCATTTAGTTCTTCCCAGTGGTTGTTGTAACACCCCAAAATTGGCACCTTATAATCCAATCAATTTTGGTGCATTTTCTCATCTTTGAAGTCCTATTGTACTAGGCAAATTCTTCTCCTTATTGACTTTAATTGACTAAGTTTCAAATGCAGAAAACCCAAATTTGCATAAATTTGACATTATATTTAATTCCTAAATTCTCAGAGTTTATTAGCTAAAAATCCCTATGATTAATTGATTTAATTATAAAAGTCCTAAGTGCTTTTAATTAAATCAATTCCACCCCCTTTAGCTAATATACATAAAAGGAATTGAAAGGTTATTTAATTATTGGATGAATTATCCTCAAAAAAGGAATTTCATAATTACATGTAAAAGGACACTCATGTGGCAACAATCCATCCTTTTAATTAAATAATTCTTGCATTTTTGTCTCAAATGAGAATGAAGAGGCAACCCTTTCTTTTCAAGAAACTCTTCACCCTCTTTCCATGGTTTTCTATAAATTGGACCTCATTTTCTTCATTTGAGAAGATGATTTTTGAGAGCATCAAACTTATAGTCAAATTTGCATTAATTCTTTCATGCTTTTGATTTCAAAATTGCATAATTAGGCTAGTTTCAATTTGAATTGAAGATATGTTGATTTCATTTATGATTCATTTACATATCTAACATATCAATTTAATTCTTTCAAGCTCTCTAGTTAAAATCAATTTCAATTCTAGCTTAAATGCAATTCCTTTTCTAGTTTAAATGCATTTCATTTCTAGATTAAGAGTATTTCATTTCCTAGATTAATTGCAATTTCCATTCCATAGAGTAGTTGCAATTTCAGTTCTAACTAGTTGCAATTCACTTTCATAGATTAATTACATCTCATTCATGGAGTAATGGAAATTTCATCTTACCTCATATTCTGGAAATCCTCCATGTTAGCAATGGTCAAGTTGTTGGCTCTCGTTCTAAGGGTAAAATCGACATCCACAACTAATTAGGAGGTAGGAAGTCATTTCAATTGAGTTTGTAGGATGAACAATTCATGTTTGTCTTTGTAAATTGAACAATTGAGTAAAGACTATGCTGAGTTTGAGCATGATTTAGAGGTCACATTCAAGCACACACATTTTGGCGCCCACCGTGGGGTAGAAAAAATGATTTCTGGCCTCATTTTTGAACTTTTTGACTGTGTTTTGGGAACTATACCGTACATCCGTACTGCACTGGTACGGAGTCTTGCACGAAGATTCAGGTCAAGCCACATGAATTTTTTCTCTTTGTAGCACTCTATCACATGAGGAAACAGAAATCTCACGCGCGTTGAAGCACTTTCTCGCGCGCGTCGAAGTACTTGCTCACGCAAACTTTAGCAGACAGACAATTAAATTTCAGAATTTGTAATCTACTATTTTTATTTTCTGACATCTATTTTCTACTCTGATTTTCCTATTTCTGATTTCTTCTACAGCATAACAGTGGTTTTCTGGTTCACTTGTCAAAGATCAAAACTTTCTAATAGTTTACTTGCAAGCCTATAGTCAAAGGCATAATTAAAATGTCATATTTGTTTACTATTTTTCATTCACATAGTCTAAATAGGGCTTTGTTGAAATTTCATAAGGATCTCGATAGAAAAGTAGGGGAATAGGCTCTTCATTACATGGAAGTGATGCCCATGGATGAAACCGAGACCCAGATGTTGCTAGCATGACTGATACTTGGGGAAGCAAAGCAAGATAGAGAATCTTTAGCACTTCTACTTGTTAGGGGATTATGCTCTTCTCTCTTTGAGAGAATCAGAAACCCAAAGACTTTTGGATTTGGTGTAGTGAAACTATATTGGTGATGAATATACTTGATGTGTTTGGGTGAGGTCCAAAGGTAGAGAAGTATGCTCTTCTCTCATTTAGAGAATTAGAAAATCAAACCCTTGAATCTGCACCAAGTTGAGTCACCTTTAGAGGGCCTACCAGAAGTTGAACCTCTGGGAATGACCCAAGTGAGTACACACCTTTCACCAGTGATTCCACCTCACTCTAATAAAGTTTGTTTTGTTGTATTCTAAAGACTCCAAAGCGATAGTAACTTCTTTCTCATTGATTTTGACTATCATCATCAAAAAGCCTTATTTGTCATACTGAGCGATGCCGCTCCCAGCCTTTCTTGCAAGGGTGTGTGACTTATAGGGAGAGGGAAGAATCTCTCCCCTAGATTCTCAACATAGGTATGCACCTAGATTTTTGAAGTGGTATATGACATTGGCCCCTATTTAAGGGTAACCTTTGAACATATATAGTTAGTCCTTGGAAATACCAAAAGCACGGGTGCTCTTTCGAGGGTGACACTATTGTGTGAGGTGCATGCATACGCATAAGACAGCAAGGCACAAATTTTGTCTTCTCAACCAATTTTATTTGTAGGGATAACTGAGTGTCTATTTTAGAGTCTTAAACTGTCCATACTATCACCAAACAAAGACTCCCATGTTTCTACAAAGTTTCTTTGTCCTTGGTGAAATTTTTTACGACTACTGTTTGTGTCACTACTGCTTGATTAAAACTTCGTGTTTGTAAATGAGTGCTTGTCACCTTGAAACAAAGGTTTCTGATTTGTATCATTTCAAAACTATCCTAAGCCTAGAAATCTTGTTAGAGAATAGTTCTCACTATGTCTCAAAATCTAGTTTTTATCTTGAAAACTGAGTTTGTTTATCTTCCTTATTTGCCTCTTGTCAGGGGTTTCATTGTTTATTCCCTCATTGTCTACAGACTGAAACTAGTTGTTTCAAGTTGCAAACTGACTGATTTATACTTGAACTTGCCTTGTCTCTTTGTCTTTGTCCTGTTTTCTTATGTTTTTTGTACCTTGCAACATGATAGTCATATCTCGGTTGTTCTAGCCATACCTCTGATGATTTGTGCCGGTGCATCTTATACCTTGGTTGTTCTAGCCTATTACCTCTTTTTTTTGATACCTTTAGAGACAGAGTTCTGAGTCAGATCTTAAGTTTCCTCTTGTATCAACTTCGTCTATGCCTGTTATGACTAGGAGCGGTAATATTTTTCCCATATGTGGTTCTGGAGTATGTAGAAGTAAACCTCGTGATCAAGGAAAAAGGTCATTCTAAACCCGTTATTCAAGTGGATAATCAAGAGAGATCATCACATTCCTCTTCCCCGTTCAGTGTAGATCCGAGTCTGAATCCAAAGCCAGTGCTTCTACTTTGTTCTAATCCGTTGTTTCAAGATCAGCATAATCCATTTCTCTCAAGCCAACAAGACTACAAGAAGTCATCTATTTGGGTCGATCCTATTAATGACCCTTGTTGCCTTAGTGATCCATTCCAACATTTCAATCCTTTTGATTAACTGAAGAGCACATCGGCTACGAGTCCTCGCTCTCATACTAAAGGAGTGCAAACAGAACAATCTCACATTAACAACATGTCATCTTCTTTCGATTACACACAAGGTCATGACCAATCTCAACATGAACAAGGTCATCAAGGAGAAGAGCATCACCAGGGTCAAGATCAGACTCAGAGAATTTATGAAATTCTTGGTAATGAAGATGACCCAATAACTCAAAATGACATAGATGCAACAAATTATAATAAAGATCTTATTAAAATGATCGAGATACTCCTTCTGGAAGAAAAATAAAAATACTTTCTAGATTTAGCAAATCAAGGGGTCAAATTACCCGCAAACTTCCAAGTGGAAACACTTGTCACTTAAGAAGAGGAAACTAAAACCTCCAAGTTGCATAAGATAATTCAAGACATGCAAGGTCAAATCAGTCAACTTATGAAAGATAAGGACAAACCTATGCAATAGTTCACAACAGAAAGTATATTTCCTTTTCTGTTTGATAGGAGCATTGTTATGCCACCTTTTCCCAAAGGTGTAGAGCTCCCAAAATATGACAAGTATCTAGGTACCACTGATCCTCAGGATCATTTAAGATAATTTGGTGCCTTGTAGATGGAGTTTATACATGATCAAACATATTTGATGCTTCTTTTTCTAGGAAGTTTGGTTGGTCCTACTATGGAATGGTTCTCGCGCCTACCCACTGGCATCAAAACTTTTGACGAGATTGAAAATCTTTTTATACAACATTATTCTTCTAATATTCAACATCCTGTCAACATAAGGGATATTTGCAACCTTAAGTAGAAGCAAGGGAAACCATTCTTGATGTTTCTCCAAAGATAAAGACAAATTTGCACAAAGTACCCTCGCAAAATACCCGATTCTGAGAAACTCGATATATTCTTGGATAATCTCACCACTGACTTTGGGTATCAAGTCCAACTTCAAGGTCCCCTTAACTTTGATACTATGATAAAACAAGTTGTGAGAATAGAAGCATTCATGGTTAAAAAGGGTGAATTGACTTTGAATAAAGATAACAAGCAAGGTGCCTCACCATCCAACAAAGACAAAGGAAAATTTTCCAACAAAAATAGAGATGTTGTGAATGATGGGGTGGTCGATAATGTAAATTTAACTTCTTTGAAACTGGTCTTCAACCTCACCTCAGGTATACAAGTGACCAAAGCTGTCGAAAAGGCTGCAACCAATACTCAACAACCTTCTAGATTTTCTGGCAACAAACCTTGGGCAGCGTGACCCAAGCGTGAATTTACCTCTCTAGGAGAACCACTTGATGTGGTTTTCAAAACTTTGGTGCAAAATCAGATTCTTACTCCTTTGGAGAAATGTCTATATGATCCACAACTAAGACCTCATTGGTGGAATGAGAATGCTTACTATGATTACCATCAAAACAAAGGTCACAAGACTACTACTTGTCTCCAATTACATCATAAAGTCCAAGATTTGATCAATAATCAGGTTATCATTATGGAGAATCATAACAAGAATTCGGATCATCAAGCATTCAAAGATCCGTTTCCTCATAACAAGAAAGGTGAATCCTCTAACACTCAGAATAATAATGCCAAAGTTAATTACGCACATACCACTTACGATAATGTGATCAACATGATTGAACCAGTGGAAGTGGAATATTGCAATACGTTTAATGGAAAGGGAAGTGGGAATGCTTATAAACCTAGAACCTCATTTGTCTTAAGAGGCCCTGGGTCTCGATTATCTGAATCTGAAACATCTCGTGATTGTACAAACATTTTTACTAGATCTAACACTAGAATCTCTATCAAGGGTCCTAACCCTCCTACTGCTATGTCCATGCCAAAAAAGATTGCGGATAAGACTATTGTTGGTTCTACCAAAAAAGACCATGAAGGTAGTCCCTACGCCTCCTAGTGCTAGTTATAGAATTCTTGGCTAGCTTCAAAGGACCAATCCTCAGATAACTATTTTTGAGCTATTGGAAATCTTTCCTGCTCATAGGCAGATTCTGGACAAAGCTCTCACTAAAGCTAATGTCCCCAAAGATATCAATTTAGATCAGTTTCAATCCATGGTGGGTCATTTGACCTCGCCACATTATTTATCCTTCTCTAAAGAAGATGATCACTCAATTAGTCACCCGCACAATGCTCCCCTGCACATAGAAGTCATGATCACCAAACAACTAGTTCACCACGTGCTCATTGATAATGGTGTTGGTCTTAATATTTTCTCCGCTCATTTTATTTCTCAACTAGGTTATGGCGAGGATCACATAGATTCCCACAAAATAATTACCATAAAATCTTATGATGAGGAAGAGAGAACATCTAAAGGTCTAGTTGTGCTACCCATTCGGGTTGGCCCAGTTGAAAGAGACATCATATGTCAGGTGCAAGACCTTCCTCTTGCGTATAATACTTTGCTAGGAAGACCATGGATCCATGAGATGCAAGCGGTTCCTTCTACATACCATCAGTGTATCAATTTTTCTTTTCAAGGCATAGAGGTGACTATTCCCACTAGCATGGGTTCTTCTTGCAATGTTCTCACTCAATCAGCTGATAGTCTTGTTCCAACTAATAGAGAATACACAGAACTCTATGATGCCAATCTCAAAGACATGGAATAGACACTGAAAATCACATACATAGGCATGGGGGATATCAAATGGAACCCATGCTATCATTAGCAGCTCTACCACTATCTCCTTGCTCTTATGGGAGACCTTTTGAGCACAACAAATCTTCTGCTACTCCTAAGATAGTTTATGATGGTACATTTGTACGGTCTAATACACCATTGGAAGATGAAGATGAGAAAAGAGCTATCAAGGCTTGGCTTTGTAAAGGAAATAACATAACTAAATAGACTACTCTGGCTCATGAATTAAATCCTAACAGTGAGGGTCTTAAGATTATGAAACATTTTGGGTACAAAGGAAGTGGCCCAATAGGGGTGAATGTTAATGGGTTAGTGGAACCTATCCAAGCTATAGGTCAAAAGATAAAAGACACCACTGGTTTAGGTTTCAAAAAGGTCTTGTTTCATCTAGGGATCAATAAATTTGCGCCAAAAGTAGAACCTACACGAGAACCTAAAGGCACAACTATGGTTGACACTATACAAGATAGTTTAGATGAGGATTGCTTTCCTTATCCCATCCCTCAAGACCTAGCAACATTCTTTGTTCAGGAAGATAAGTTTGTGCCACATACCAGTACAACTAAAATTGACAGTGATTTTGATCAATCCACTCCATTTGAGACACTAACTTTTGAGCAATGGAAAGACTTGCAAGATCCTAACTTCAAAGGAGAACGGTACATGCCACTAGAATTTAAAGAGTGGTTGACACAACAACAAGCTAGTGTTGCAAGAACTCAAAAACCTTCATGGAGCAAGCACCCAAGTGAGAGTTTGGATACAGACTCTCATGAGTATGAGTTTGATAGTTTGTCAGCAGGATCTTATGAAAGACTTCTTGACGTAAGTGAGGGGTCTAGTGAAAAACATAATGAGTCTGAGTTTATAGGTGTTAACATGTCTTCTACTTTGGTCATTAGGGATCAAAATAATTTAAACACACCTTTGGACGAGATCGGTTTAGCTCTCAGCTTTCTAGTTAATGCTTTCGATGACTATACTATGAATGCACTTGAACCTCTCACATCTCTTTCCTTCCAACATCCCGAATTAATAGATTGGAATTCTCCTTCTTCATCCAGTGAAGTCCTTACATTCTAGAATGATTACACTTTAGCCTGTTACCTTCACGCTGTTGAGCCCATAATGTCCTCCACTAGTAAAGAAAATGTCAACATGACTGAGGCTGACATCAAGTATCTTAGTAAGAAAATTAAAAGAAGAAAAAATAAGTGCTCTGATAGTGAAAACCACATTGTGGTAATATTAGAGCCAAAAAAAGTAAAAAGAAAAGACGTATCCAAAGGTGAAAACCTCTTTGAGGTGCCTAAGGATGAGATACTTGATGTTCTTCTGAATCACTTCCAAGAACGCTCATCAGTGTTAATTGAACCAACTCAGCCAATAAATCTGGGAATAAATGAGCATCCACATATCATTCATGTGGCCAAGTCATTATCTGCAGAGGAACTTAAGGAATTCACAGAATTCTTCCCAGAGAAAAAGATAAACTTTGCATGGACGTATTTTGATATGCTGGGTGTGGATCCTGATCTCATTATGCATCACTTATCAATAGCACTAGGTGTGAAACCTATTAAACAAAAACTTAGAAAGATGCATCCACATGTGGCTTTATTGATTAAGGCAGAATTGGAAAAACTTCTAAAAGCTCAGTTCCTCTGAGTGATTGATTACGCAGAGTGGATCTCTAATATAGTCCCAGTGACTAAACATGATAAAACTATAAGGGTCTGCACAGACTTTAGAGATTTAAATTTGGCATGTCCCAAAGATGATTTTCCCCTTCCTAATATTGACATGATCATGGATATGACAATGGGATATGAGATGTATTCATTAATGGATAGTTCTCTGGTTATAATCAAATTAAAATTGTGCCAGAGGACCAAGAGAAGACCACTTTTACTTGTGCATGGGGTACATTCTATTGGAATGTTATGCCCTTTGGTCTAAAAAATGCTGGGGCTACTTATGAAAGAGTTGTAACTACAATATTTCATGACATGATGCATAGGACAATGGAGGGCTACGTGGATGACACACTTGCTAAAAGTATGGATAGAAAGACACATCTCACTAATCTAGGTCCTATACTAGATCATATGGAGAAATTCAGGCTACGTCTTAACCCTAAGAAATGTGCATTTGGGGTTACTTCAGGAAAGTTACTTGGCTATATCATTTCTGTGAAAGGAATTGAGGTGGATCTGGCAAAGGTACAGGCTATAATGGAAATGCCACAACCCCATAATATCAAACAAATCAGAGGTCTCCAAGGTTGGCTCCAATCTATCAGGCGGTTCATCTCGCAATTAGCTGACAAGTCACAACCTTTCACCAAAATTCTACATAAAGGTGTGACTTATGATTGGAACAAAGAGTGTGAACAAGGATTTCAACAGATTAAACAATATCTAGCCAATCTGCCCATATTGATGCCTCCTATTTAGGGGAAGCCTTTGATCTTATATATCTCAGCAATGGAAACATCCTTGGGTGCTCTCTTTTCCCAAGAAGATCCAAATCATAAAATAAGAGCCATTTACTACATCAGTAGAACATTGGTCTCTTATGAAATGGATTATTTAGTAATTGAGAAGGCTTTCTTAGTAGTAGTGTTTGCTTCCCAGAAGCTACGACACTACATGTTGGCTCACACTACAAGGCTAATCACAAAGATTGATCCATTGAAATACTTACTCAGCAAAGCTACCCTCACAGGTAGACTAGCTAAATGG